>JASAOG010000299.1:0-175000 GCA_030265305.1 Biomphalaria pfeifferi | reverse complement strand
CAAAGCGATATTTCCCTCTATATTAAAAGGACACAATACCAAAATAAATGTAGTGTTGGGAACGAGAATGTGGCAGCCAAAAGGTTCTTTTTGAAATTGCATTTTTTTTCTCCAGGTCTGAAACTGATGTTCTGAATCCTTTTCTTATGCCATACATTGCATGGCTTGAGATTAAAGAACGAAAAAAAGAGGTACAAGTAAAAACAAAAGCTGAAAATTGTGTTCTGAAGGCTTAATCAATCGTAAGACGCCGAAAAAAAAGTTAAAGTTTGTTAATAAAGGAAAATCGTACATGGGACTCAAATCTTTTTTGTAGGTGTGAGATCAGGCGAGGCAGAACAGATAAGTAAAATTGATACTAGAATTCACGGGCCCAAAGAATGTGTGTATGTAGGCGTTATAAAAGCAGGTCTTCCCAAATCAATTCCAATGTCTATGTCGGAGAAAGTATGACGCGCAGGTTACAAAAACAAAATGGGGGCTTTTACAGAGAGTAACAAAGACAAATGATAATAGAGAAGGTAAGAGGAGTGCGGGCGTTTCATTGCATTGTAAATGAGACACTAATTCACGTTCTAAAACCTATGTTAGGGCGATCGTTAAGATGTGGCCCGTTTAAGGAAGTTCAAAAAAAAAAAAAAAAAGAAAAGGAAAGGATTTTCCGGCCATAATAATAAACTGCGACCAAATCAACGGACGTTTCCAATGTGTACTGCTAGTTAATATAAAAACATGATCAGAGCAGTGAAATAACTCGCTCGTAACAAAGACAAATACATGGAAGTGTCTCTTTGTAAATGTACTGTAACATAATGGAGGAGCGGTGGCTGAGCGGTAAAGCGCTTTGCCTCCGAACCGGGGCTCGAATCCCAGTGAAGACTGGAATTTTTAATTGCGGGATCTTCGGGCGCCTCTGAGTCCACCCAGCTCTAATGGGCACCTGGCATTTAGTTGGGGGAACGTAAAGGAAGTTGGTCGTTGTGCTGGCCACGTGACACCCTCGTTAACCGTAGGCCACAGAAACAGACGCCCTATAGACCACTGTTACATAATGATTCGTTTCTTAGAGGGACAGGGACCCACCCTTCATAACGTTGGACTCAGCCCAAAGGTACATAACTCTACTGATCCAGCAATTTTCTAGGATACATTTTAAACATTGTGACTTACTTACTTTGTGCTGCCGTTCGGGGCATTGGGCGGCCAGCTGTATCCACAAAGATCTGTAACTGGCGTTGTCGATGACATTTAAAAAAAACATAATTACAATGACATAAAAAAAGAAGAGAAAGCTATATGGAGACATGTGACAGCGTTTAAAGAGAACCTAAAGAAATAAATTTTGTCGAGATCATAGTCTATCTAAATAAATCATTTTAAAAAAGTATTTCCTCCTACATGGGAAAGAGCTAAGTAACTAGAGACTAAATAATTAAATAGCTTATCCTACATATCCTATATGTTTTAATTAAATAGCTTACTTTACATAGTCTAAAGTAAATAGCTAATCCTACATGCTTAAAAAGTAAATAGTTAATCCTAAATAATCTAAAGTAAATAGTTAATCCTACAAAGTCTAAAGTAAATAGATTATCCTACATTTTTTTTTAAAATCAGTAGTGTTTTCTAAATAGTTTGAAGTAAATAGTAAATACCTACTACCCCATTTGCTAGCCAATAGTATTTATCTACCATAGAACTTAGTGTGTCTATATTTCTTTAGATTGTTTTTATTAATTGCTTAAAAATGCACTAAAACAATTAATGCAGTATCAAACTACCATACAGACTTTATATAATTATCACTTTAGGACTACTATTGCCTATTTTAATTTTATCCATTACAATATGTTTTACTAAGTAATTGGTCTGTATTAAGTGAATTTAAAAAAAAAAATTAAAGTTAAAAAATATTTGGTAACAGTACTGAATATTGAGAGCATCTATGATTAACTATCAAGCCAGTCTAATCGCTAGTTACATATTGATCGTTTTATTTCTATATTTAGACAGACACGTAAGTGGCAGATATAGAAATTCCTATGAACCATAATATTTGTCTAGAACAGGTTTTGACAACCTTTTTCCATCGAGAGCCGATTTACAAAAATTTGGGAATGGGGGACTGCACATATGTATACTAAATGTCATGTAACTACAAATCAGAAAAATATGTTATCTAACTGTGTATAATCTTTTATTTCACATGTATACTGTATTATACATTTTTACATTTCATTTTATTACACTCCCAAGTGAGGAATTACAACAAGAGCCTTTTCTGACACTAATTTTACGAATATTTTTTTTTTCTAATTTCATAAAGACTTTTTACATCACAATATTTCAGCACAAATGTAAACGTGTAGGTTCTACTCTATGTGAGGTGTTTAACTATTTGCAGTCGTATTTCATGATCCGGAACTAGCTTACTAGTTGTTCTCCTCGTGACTGCTTTCAAATTACAGGTTACAAAGACAGTTTGTGTAAAAATCCTGAAATTCAAAATCCCAGCCTTCGCCGAGATTTGAACCCAGGACCTCAGGCTCAGAAACCGAGCGCTTAGCCACTCAGTAACATTGCCCCGTATATATATATATAATAGTCGGATAGTTACCGAGAATGGTGAAGTGGAAGGAACAAACGTGTCAAAACGTAATAAGAAGGCTAACTCCATAGGTTTTAGAACGTGAATAAGTGTCTCATTGCAATGAAATGAAACGGCCCGCACTCTTTCTCTTTCCTTCTCTTTCTCTTTCCTTCTCTTTCTCTTTCCTTCTCTTTCTCTTTCCTTCTCTTTCTCTTTCCTTCTCTTTCTCTTTCCTTCTCTTTCTCTTTCCTTCTCTTTCTCTTTCCTTCTCTTTCTCTTTCCTTCTCTTTCTCTTTCCTTCTCTTTCTCTTTCCTTCTCTTTCTCTTTCCTTCTCTTTCTCTTTCCTTCTCTTTCTCTTTCCTTCTCTTTCTCTTTCCTTCTCTTTCTCTTTCCTTCTCTTTCTCTTTCCTTCTCTTTCTCTTTCCTTCTCTTTCTCTTTCCTTCTCTTTCTCTTTCCTTCTCTTTCTCTTTCCTTCTCTTTCTCTTTCCTTCTCTTTCTCTTTCCTTCTCTTTCTCTTTCCTTCTCTTTCTCTTTCCTTCTCTTTCTCTTTCCTTCTCTTTCTCTTTCCTTCTCTTTCTCTTTCCTTCTCTTTCTCTTTCCTTCTCTTTCTCTTTCCTTCTCTTTCTCTTTCCTTCTCTTTCTCTTTCCTTCTCTTTCTCTTTCCTTCTCTTTCTCTTTCCTTCTCTTTCTCTTTCCTTCTCTTTCTCTTTCCTTCTCTTTCTCTTTCCTTCTCTTTCTCTTTCCTTCTCTTTCTCTTTCCTTCTCTTTCTCTTTCCTTCTCTTTCTCTTTCCTTCTCTTTCTCTTTCCTTCTCTTTCTCTTTCCTTCTCTTTCTCTTTCCTTCTCTTTCTCTTTCCTTCTCTTTCTCTTTCCTTCTCTTTCTCTTTCCTTCTCTTTCTCTTTCCTTCTCTTTCTCTTTCCTTCTCTTTCTCTTTCCTTCTCTTTCTCTTTCCTTCTCTTTCTCTTTCCTTCTCTTTCTCTTTCCTTCTCTTTCTCTTTCCTTCTCTTTCTCTTTCCTTCTCTTTCTCTTTCCTTCTCTTTCTCTTTCTCTTTATTTCTCTCTGTGGAACCCCCATTTTGTTTTTATTAACCTGCGCGTCATACTTTCTCCGACATAGACATTTGAATTAATTTGGAAAGACCTGCTTTATAACGCCTACACGAACACAAACACTGTTTTGTTCCCATGGCAATCAAATCATTAAATAGAAACTATCGATATAAACTTTTTACATGTAAATTATGAGTAAGTCTGGTATGAATGTACATTTTGATTTTCTATAATTATAATGTTTTGTTAGATGTAATGTACACATTGTACCAATAATTTCCTTATGGACAATAAAGATTATTATAATTATTATTATGTTAGAAAAACATGCATACATGTAACCATGCCAGACCAAATTAAACAAAGATGATCTGGCAGGTCTGCAGTAGTACCGCCCTCTGACAGGCAGCGAGAATTTTCCTCTGTGAGGTCGGTTATTATTATCCCCTCGGTTGATATAACAATTGGGTATATTGTTGTTTTAGATAACTTTCATAAACGCTTAATCTCCAAGCCTAGGTACCCATATTTTCGTTGTTTTTCTATCACAGTTACTTAAATTATGAGACAGAGGTACGACGATATCAATAATGGTAGCGGCTTTTTCTTCTTCTTCTTCTTATATATAAATAATTGTGGAAAGTTATTACTTGATCCGAGAATGGGAAATGAGAAATTAATGAGGAATGCAGTATTTGCCGTGGCTACGCAGCCCCAGCTGTGACCTACATACTTTGCCACATCCAGGACAAGTATAGCCAATGTCGACCGTTAGTCCATTTGTCGATTAAGATTTAGCTAACTAGTTAGTTTTTTTTTAGTTTCCTATTTTGTCATTTTTAATGAATAATTGTGCAAAGTTTTAACTTAATCCTAGAATGGGAAGTGGAAGAAATAAAGTGTCCTAAATTCCACCCGGAAAGACAGACAGACAGACAGACAGACAGACAGAGTAAGCTGTGTAGGCTTTGTAAAAAAGATTTTTTTTCTTAATTAGCACTATTCTCATGTGTTGATTCGTGCCATCTAGTCCACAAATAACATTTGCATTGAAAAGTTTATTGTAGCCACATATTATATATATTGCATTTTTTAAAATATAACCTACAAGGGCAGCCTTGTCTTATTATCCCCTTCACTGTAGCGAGGCCAGCCCATTTAGATATTTAATGCCAAGGCTGTCCAAATATACCCCCATCGTAAAACAAAGTCATTTCTTGGTATGACATTAAGTATTAGCAACCAGACATCGCCTAGTTTTTAGGTACTGATATCTGTCAGCAATAAAAACAACAACTCTAGACGCACAAAACAAAAAGCATTCTTGATGACCACGTGACACATGTAACGTCACTGAACTCGTTGTAGTTTTTCCTGCAGTAGGCACGAAACTGATATTTAACAAGCCTACACCAGTGTTTTTCAAAGTGTGGTACGCCTGCCCCTGGGGGCACTCGAGGAGTTTGAATGGGGTTACGCGTTGCATCTAATCAACAGTACTTTAGTGTTACGATAAAGAACAACATTGATTGGAATCGATGTGTTGGAACAAACACAAAGATGGAGCAAGAAGTATGGTCAGAATCAATAATAATAATAATTTAATGTATAGAGCGCTGTTAACAAACAAAATGTAGGCTCAAGGCGCTGTGATTACATTACAAACACAAGCACGAGAGTTAAAATGACAAACTAATCTCAAAAGTTTTAAGCAGGTAGGTCTTAATGTTCTTCTTGAAAGTAGTGTAGCATGTTGTCTGTCTGAGATCAATGGGAAGGGGGGGGTGAATTTCAAACCTTTGGTATGTACACTAAATAAGCTGGCAGATCGTAGCTTTTGAGGGAGAAATGTGGAACCACAGAAAAGTTTGAGAACCACCGGCCTTAACTAATTATATCATTGTGGCCTACTTACTTGTACTAAAGGCATTAGGGTCACAAAGTCGAGTGTTAGGTACAAATCTTATATTAACTCACTCAATTAATATCAACTCTGTCTGTCTGGTAACAAGTTTGTACACGTTATTTCTCCCTCACCCAGTCTCGAATTAAGTTTAAACTTTGCACAATTGTTCATTGGTAAAGACTATACACGAATAAAACAAATTGACCAATTAAGCAAATGATTTAAAGTTAATGTATTATTTTGTTTGATATCAAGCAAGGAAAAAATTTCTACATTATTGAGAATTTTGGTTGTAAGGATTGAGTTCTTTCACTCAGATATTTTTTAGAGTATTTTTATATTTTGCTTTGTTTTAATTGTATTTAAATATCAACATAACAGTCTTTCAAAGTTAACCCAGTTACATTGCCACTTAAATTTCTCTAAGTCTTCTAAGTCTGTCATCTGTAACTGAACACGAGAACGACCGCCTTCATTTTTATTAATGATTTGTTGGTTGACCTTCGAAATCTTGAACGACAATTTGATGGATTTTCTCTTGACATGTCTTTATGATGCACAGTTTTAAAATACTTACCAGTTAAATGCAATCAAAACAAGAAACAAAATCAAATCAGATTTTAACAGGATTTATTAAATGTTATTTAAATTACCAGCATCACATGTAAAATCCTAGAACACATAATATGTATCAAAACCATAAGCCACTTAGACAAACATAATGTCCTTACTCCATACCAACATGGCTTTAGGAAATATAGTTCACGTGAAACACTTGATAATATAAAATATAATCTTATTCATGGCAAACCAATAACACAGACTAGAATCGCAAAATACCTAGGTGTTATAATAAATGAAAAACTGTCATGGAATCCACATATTGATGAAACTATCAAAAAATCAAACAAAGCATTAAGGTTTATTAAAAGAAATTTCTATAAATCAAATTAGAACACTAAACTAAAATGTTATTTAACCTTGGTTAGGCCAATAATAGAATATGCATCCACCGTTTGGGACCCCTCAACTCATAAAAAACATTCAGAAACTGGAACAGGCACAAAAGAGAGCAGTAAGATTCATAACAAACGAATATTCACATTGGTCTGCAATTTCTCTCAGATGATATTCTGATGTTAAAATATTTGACGCATTATAATACAGCGACCTGTTATACCTTCGAATAATGGTTATATTCAACAAAGATTTTAATACTGTTTCTTGAAAAGTGCTCGTTTCCTTGTATGCCGTAGTCAGACAGAGATTTAGTGTCACATAGCGGTCTTTCTCTCAGAGACCAAATTTGTTTCTCTGGTTGCATATCTAACTATACAAACAAACAAACAAAAAGTTGTTAATAGCATAGATGACTTATTTATTATCTGTCTTTCTATCTGACTTTTTATTTGACTTTCTATCTATTTTTCTATCTGTGTTTCTATTTGACTTTCTATCTGTATTTCTATCTGTCTTTCTTTCTGTATTTCTATCTTTCTTTCCATCTTTCTTTCTATCTTTCTTTCCATCTTTCTTTCTATCTTTCTTTCTTTCTATATTTCTATCTTTCTTTCTTTCTATATTTCTATCTGTCTTTCTTTCTGTATTTCTATCTTTCTTTCCATCTTTCTTTCTATCTTTCTTTCTTTCTATATTTCTATCTTTCTTTCTTTCTATATTTCTATCTTTCTTTCTTTCTATATTTCTATCTTTCTTTCTTTCTATCTGTCTTTCTATCTTTCTTTCTTTCTGTATTTCTATCTTTCTTTCTATCTGTCTTTATATCTGTCTTTCTATCTCGCTATCTGTCTGCCTTTATGTATGTATGTATGTGTGTATGGATATATGTGTATATGTAGGTATTGTCTGTCTGTATGTATTTATATGAACATATGTATGTATGTATGATGCCAATTTTTATGTCTGTCTGTCTGTATGTATACTTTTATGTAAGTATATATGTATATATTTGTGTGTATTCATGAATAGATCTATCTATCTATCTATCTATCTATCTATCTATCTATTTATCTATCTATCTAATCTATCTCTCTCTCTCTCTCTCTCTCTATATATATATATATATATATATATATATATATATATATATATATACATATATAATCTGTATATAGTAGATAAATATTGATGCTATCACTATTACTTTTTATTGAAACATTTATTCCACGTATGCAATAAAATGTTTTATAAACATATTGAAAAACAAAAACATTATTTATAAGTCGAGGTTTATATTAACGAAAAAAAAATAAAGAATGACATGACAACATAATATGGAACCACTTGTATTGAAGTACGGTATATATCACCAACGATAAACACAAATATCCTTCAAAGATGCATTACTTATTTCCAAGCTTCAATATGCAAGAAACATAGAAAATTATATACTTTTTTTACTTTTCATGTTTTAAACATCCTTTATAAAACTGATGACTATTTCGTTTAATTTGCACTTAACAGAATGAAAGATTTTAACAAAATTGGAACATTTTTTCCCTTGTCAAATTTCTCGACAAATTGCCTAAGTTGTTTACAAGAACCGTGAAGTTTCCATGACTAGTGGAATTGTAAAAAAAAAAAAAAAATAGCTTTTGTAAATTTGACTTACGATTGTCTGAAGATCTATTTTTAACCCAGCAATGAGTATGTCTACTCCACATTCAACCTAGACGTTAAATGATGATGAAGATAGTTATTTAAAATATGTCTATCTAATCTATCTATCTATCTATCTAATCTATCTAACTAATCTATGTTTCTATGTATCAATGTATCTATCTATCTAATCTATCCATCTATGTATCTATCTAATTTATGTATCTATGTATCTAATCTATCTATCTATTTAATCTATGTATCTAATCTATCTATCTATCTATCTATCTATCTATCTATCTATCTATCTATCTATCTATCTATCTATCTATCTACCTATCTATCTATCTATCTATCTATCTACCTATCTATCTTTTTAATCTATATATCTATCTAATCAATGTATCTATGTATCAAATCTATCTATCTATGTCTATCTCTCTCTATATATATATCTATCTTACCTATGTATCTATCTATCTAACTAATCAATTTATCCATGGCCGCCGCTACCTATTGTGCCATGTGTGCATTGCACGCACTCGGCCGAATGTAAAGGGCGACCAAATCATTATTCCAAAATGTATCTATGTATCCAATCTATCTATCTCTAGCTATCTATTCATCTATATATCATCTACATATATAATACATGTTAAACAGCAAGAAAATAATCTTTTTTACATAAAGTAACATGTAAAGAAATCTATTTATAACTTTCTTAAAGGCGCCTAGATTTAGAGTACAGGAGTCATGGAGACAGCGATTCACATCCATTTAAACTTCAACCACGAAGAGTGTTATCCCACATATTCTCAAAACGATTGATCACTATAAAGTTATAAAGGCACATAAAGGTCCCTTCTCAACGTATTATTCGCTGATACATTGATAGTCGGATCAGCAGCCTTCAACGTGAAAATATGCATGCGTCTAGTGTCATGATGTTTCTCAGACTAGTCTTACAAATTTCAAAGTGAAGACAGTTCTTTCCATAGCATTTAGTAAACAGGGAAGCACAAGTACACCATAAACTCCAGTTAATAAAAATGTTACGACTTTAAAATTCTGAAGCAGAAATGTTTTCTTTTATTGGATTGTTTTCCGCGCATTTGTTGTACTCCTCACCACTATCTCAGGCAAGGAGAATTTTCAAATCCAATTTTTTAAAAATTCATTTATCTGCTCACCTCAAAAAAGTCATATTCTGCTTTCTATAAAACTAATCCGTTGAAGTGACAATGGTCAATGCTGCAATGATACACTCTTTTATTTGCTTTCAGAAGGAGGTAATTTAATATGCTTATCGCATCCAAATGTCCCTTAGTCTGTTGGAGGGTTGGGGAACCATGCATGATCTGCTAACCGCCTTTCTACATTCCTCTGTCTTTTGTCAGGATTAGATTCTCTTCTGTAGACAGGACCATCCATCTCTTAACATTGTCCTGCCGTCATATCGTTAGTCTGAAGTAAATAATGCCAAGGTACCATATTGACGAGGCGCATTGGCTGAGTGGTAAAGCGCTTTGCTTCTAAATGAGGGTTCCGGGCTCGAATCCTAGTGAAGACTGGGATTTCGAATTTCGGGATTTTAGGGCGCCACCCAGCTCTGTGCTGGCCACCTGACACCTTTTTTAACCATGGCTCACAGACACAGATGACCTGACCTCGTCGCCCTATAGATCGAAATGTCTGAAAGGGTTAGGCTTTGAAAAAACAAACATATTGAAATTATTTAGCGCCATAAGAAAAAATGGTCGTTGTGCACCTGTGTTAACCGTAGGCCATAGAAACAGATGACGTTTACATCATCTGCCCAAGGTCTGAAAGGGGAACTTTAACTTTACTTTTATAATTTAAAAATGCTTAGAAATCTAAACCCTACAGTGATGTAAAAATGTATGGTTCAGTAAAGTAAGAGTTTTATTGGATCTATTCTTTGGTAGGACTCTTTGAACCCTGTTTAAAGTGAGTTTTCTTTTATATTTCTATTTTTTTTAATGAGCTGTCTAAGAAAAAATACTAAATGTTAAATGGCAAGAAAAAATACCGGATACTGAAGCCCTTCGAAGAGCGGGCCTGCAAAGCAATCCATACAATCCTGATGCAGTCCCAGCAACAGAATGGAAGACCGCAGCATCCTTAAAAGACTCCTGTATGGCCAATTAAAGGAAGGAAACGCTTACAAGGTGGACAAAGAAAACACCCCAGGGACACCGTCAAAGCTTCTCTGCATTTCCTTCAGCGTTGACCCAGCCACCTGGGAGATAGAAACACGTCACAGAACGACAGATCGTCATCGTGTTGCATTGTGGGTCCACAAATGAATGTGTCACTTATTCAACCCTTGAATGGCATTGTCGGTGTCTTCGTTGTTTTTTTTTTCAGATTAAAGTTACCATATGCCATTAAAGGACAGCTGCTGCCAGCGTCGTATGGCAAGTGATGCTATAGATCAACATGCAAGGTGATAACAATTTGTATGGCTTCATTTAGATTTTATATGCACATCTTAGGTCAAGATCTTTGAATATGTCCATAGACTTTTAGCTTGCGTTTTTTTATACGATAGCTAGCAGATCATCATGGGGGTCCAATCGCTGAAGTAACCCTGTCTCTAATCTCTTGGTTTGTCATGCGGTCTTTAAATGTGATACCTAGGATCCTTCTTTTACATCTCAATTCGATTGCTATGGCCATATTACAATGTCTTCGGGGCTTGTAAAGACCTTCCTTCAGGGAACAGTAACACGAAAAAGAAGAAGAGGCAGACAGAGAAAGCGATGGGAAGACAACATAAACGAATAGACTAGCCTGCCATGGAAAGAGATTTCTAACTAAGGCCAAAGACATGGAATGGAATGGAGAAAGACGATCGACAAATCTTTCATGGTGCCTCAAAAGTCTAAAGGATAGGTAAATGGTAGAAAAGATCTTGAATAATTTGAATAATTACTATTAATGTAATTATAATTTAGGTTTAGCAACAGTATAATTATATATACTGTGAAGTCTGTCTCTATCCCACACTGCACCACACGACAGAACCAACTCTAAGACTTTGACAAAACCAAGAAAACGTAGCTCTTTCAAGTATAATAAATCACTGCCTAAACTGTACAATTGGCAACACAAAACACAGTGTGAACAAGGGCCTTACGGTAGACAGCCGTACTGACGTCACCTTTGGCTTCTGGAATAGCGCGGGCTTGTGATATCCGCGTGCCTACCACAGTTATAACAATAGGGTTATTAGTCGACATTGATATCCCTTCCATTGTGTAAATATCATACAATCATCCATCCCAGTGGTCCTACAAGCAAACAATACACTGCACCTGGTGAATAGTTGTTATCCCACTTGATCTTGTACAGTAGACATCTAAAAGGACAGACCTTTCAGCTTCCGAATCAAATTTTTCATTGAATTCTGGCAATGTCTGTAAAAAAAAACATTTTTTAAAAATGCTTGATAGAAAATTAGTTCAAGGTTAAAGCAGATAATATGTGTCAAGGTAAAAGGAGACGACAAAAGAAAATAAAATGTAAGACAAGTTGAAGGTTATTAAAAAGCTTGTCGATGATTGGCCTGATGTGACGTAATGATTCTAGAGTTTCTATGGAAAAAATGAGATGAGAGACGCTTATTTACTAAGAGTCGATATAAAAAGGATTTGAAGTTATTTGGTTAGAAAGCTAGATCTAGATGTCGCTAGTTTAAAGTAAGAAGTTAGTATACTGATCATCATTATTGTATCCTGTATCAGTGGCGTAGCTAGGGTTGGGAGGGGGGAAATTTGTTTGTTTTACATGTTTCGGATGTTCCTTCAGAGTTGAAGATAATTACTTCCTAGTCCAAACCTCCCGCAGGACGACGGGGGATGGGAGCGGGGCAGGGTTTGAACCCGGGACCATCGATAAATCTGAACGACAGTCCAGCGCGCAAACCGCACGACCAGGCCGCCACTTAATTTACAAAAATTAAATATTATGCAAAATGCAGGGCCCCCAAAGAGGTCAAGCCCCCCGGGCCCCAAATAGGTCAAGCCCCCGGGCCCCCCAAATAGGTCAAGCCCCCGTTACCCCAAATGATGCCGAAGTCCTAGCTACGCCGCTGTCCTGTGTCAACGTCTTACACAAGCCGTATGTATGTTGCTTCTTATTTGAGCTTGAATGCATGAAACTCATGTACAACCGCACCGTGCTAATCCTTTGTTTTCTGAAGTGGTTTGGCTAGCTGCACATCCAAATCCGCGTGTGTCAGATCTAATTACAAATAGTGTCAAAGTATCGCTTAACATTAACTGTTATTTGTTCACCTTGGGTCAAGAAGGTGAAAAGCACGAGAAACCTCTGATATAGAAAGAGGAAGTAAGAATTATTAAACTTATTTTCAGTAAGTAGTTTGCCGGTACCTGGAGCAGTGCAGACGTCTTAAGAACTCTTTGTTACCCGCTGTTATGCGGACGTGATTTAATAGTGAAATTGTACGTATGCCTACAATATTCTAGAGGACTGATATTCAGTGCCCGCTGAGAAGCGGATGTAACTGTACTTATTTAGGATTATAGGCCTACTCTTTATGCTATTTTACTACTATGAAGATGACATGCCATTTCTTATTTAGCCTGTGAAGCTTGAAGTTGCCGTATGACTCATTTAATAAACGTTATTTGTCTACTCAAATAGGATTCAAGTCAGTATGTAGGCCTACTCTTTATATTTGCTACGTGCTAAGTGTAGCTCCAGGACACACGAACCTCGCATTCTACATCTTGGTGACTAGACCATTCTACGCATTGATAACAACACACCTCTTTACATTTGGTAACCAGTCTATGTGTGATATTTATTTTTGTCACATAATCTTTACAAATAGAACAAGCAATCTATAGGTACGATAAAACAGACGACACATTTGCCCCTAGCCTACTTCTAAGTCTTTCGCATCTGAATGTTTCGACTACGATCGAGTGATCACTACGGCTACTATGTAGTGACAAAATGGATGGCGACGACCTCGATCTCATAACGATATAGATGACTTCGACTACGATCTCAAAACGATATAGATGACTTCGACTACGATCTCAAAACGATATAGATGACTACGACTACGATATAGTGACGACATATCAGTTATATATATAACTATAGCTACGATCTCATATCGTTATAGATGACTACGACTACGATCTAGTGACGTTATAGATGACTACGACTACGATCTAGTGGCAACATATGTCATATATTACTATAGCTAATATCTCATATCGTTATAGATGACTACGACCCAGTGACGATATAGACGACTACGATCTAGTGACGATATAGATCACTAAGACTACGATGTAGTGAAAATATATGTCGCCAGGACTACGAACTAGTTATGGCTATATTTATGATCAGACACACACACACACACACACACAGATCTTTGAGAATCATACCTTGCATTCGTAAAACTGTGATCTGCTACTCATAATTCTTGATACAGCCTTCTACTCTTGATTATAGCTTTATACACAATATTGATCAGATTAAAAGTTCTAGAAACAGTAGGCCTACGTTGTTAAATATAAATCTAAGCGCTAAAAATACAGCAGAATTTGTCTCTTTATCTAATACGTTATTTTTGAATCAATCGGAAAATCCCGAAGCTAGATTTTTTTTCTTGGTAATTTTGAGGGATTTCTACTTTGAATCTAAACACGTTCCAGATTTAGAGACGTGATAGTTTTAAATCCGATGCAGAGGACAGACGTAGACAGCGAAAAAAATATCTAAATATGTAGGTCACAGCTAGGGCTGCGTAGCCAAGGCAAATTGGAAATACTAGGCTACATTCCTCGTTAATCTTCGGACTCAAAGACAAGCCTTATTATTATTATTATTTTAGAAACGAACAGGGTATTCATTCTCTGGCGATGCCAGGAGTGCTAGTGGTCGAGTTTCGTTAAATTAAAGAGAAACAAAATTCATCGTAGTCCCTTTAACAGTAACCACTGAGGAATTTTCTGGTGATGTGGCAGGTCTGCAGCAGTAGGCCTACCATCCTCTGACAGGCGACGAGAATGTTCTTAGGAATGTTAAGGGCCTTGAAGGTATCTGTGCGCTCAGTTGTTATTATCCCCTCGGTTGATAAAACAATTGGGTATTTTGTTATTTTTGATAACTTCCATAACAAGAGCGTAGCTAGGAATTTTCCATCTTTTGGACTTCTTTTGGGGGGGGGGGGGCTGCATTTTGCGTAATATTTAATTTTTAATGTAAAAAACACTCATTATGGGGAACCCCTCATGTGGGGGTCTTGGGGGAGTTTCAAATTCTCCTTCCTCCTCCCCCCCCCCACCCTAGCTACGCCACTGTTACATAAACGCTTAATCTCCAAGCAGCCTAGGTTCCCATAGCTTCGTTGTTTTTCCATTTCAGTTTTTCTTAAATAATGACATAGTACACAGTCGTCAATAATCATAATGGTAGCGTTTTTTTTTTTCTTTTTTATCAATGATCAGCAGACCAGGGTGATAAAATCTATCGTATTATTATTATTATTAACTAATACTAGACATCAACAATCGAGAGAATGATACAAATTATATTTAGTGCCGGATTTATACTTGAAAAGGCCTTAATCTTATTGAGATGGGTTGGGGGGGGGCATTTATATGTCACGATATCACAAATAAGGCCTACAAAATTTGATTTTCGGATAATTAGAAGGTTTAAAATTTAAATATACAATTAAGATTATAGAGATAGTGAACGAATCTGTACAAACAAACGTAAATAAAATTGCGTTGAGCTGCTCTAGCCTATATGAACATCGCGATGTTATTAGAAACATCTATAGATCCCCGCAATGCTTCTCGCAGACTCAACGCCTGGTTTGAATAGGTCGTTAAAGTAATTAGGCCATTGGGGACGAAAAACAGTGCCTTATAACCGAGTACATTGCATTTCTGCGGATGTTTTATGTAAGAGAGATCCAGATCCAACAACTATATCACTATTCACCAGTTTGTCAAGGTTCCATTTTCTATGTCTGATATTGGATGTAGGCCTACAATATGTACAAGGAAGAAATACGGGGTTAGTAACCCTGGTGAGCTTGGCCTTCGACCTCAACTCTAACTCTTATTTTTTTATCTTATATGATACAGACGTTACTTCAAAAAAGAAGATGATTGCGTCCTACGCAACTCGAGCTTCTTGGGATACGAGCCATCGTCAACAGAGATGTAAAGTTAGAAATCTAAACCTGATTGAATCCTTCCAGATAGATCTGTTGTTTAGACACGCCGATGGAGGCAAGATTATGTGAGCTAAGAGTTGCAAGAGTGTCAATTCAACTTTTAGGACATAGCTCTAGAACCGATGCATACATTAGTCTTGAGTGAGTGACATACGGTAAAGCAGATTTGAAGAATTTGATGCTCAGTTATTAAATATACACATTTCTAAGTATCTAAATAGGCCTACTATAAAATTGGTATAATGATTACTTTTCACCTGGCCTGTATGGCAGAAATTTCGATCAGGTTTTATCATTTCTTTAGTTCACTATAAGATTTTATTGCTCTCAAATTTAAAAAAAAGATTATAAGAAGTGTAATTTTATCAATTACTGTGGATCGGTTATGATTTACATTTGTAACAGATCTAGAGTTCTAGGCCAACAATGATAATCTATGCGATTAGAAATATTTATAAAATGGTTTTTGTTTAGCGCTGTTTCATATGCTTTTAGCTATCTTAATACGCTATGATCCTATCAATTATCTGAACCAGTTCGAAAAATGGTATGAGTGGGAAGAAAGATAGGGATATCTTGGTGAACTTTACTGTTATCCCTTCTGAAAAGCATTTTTAAAAAAAACGGAAAAGGGGGGGGGGGGGTGACGACCTGAATTTGAGCCCATGGCTCAAACCTCCATTAAAGCCATCATACTAACCACTTTGCTAGTGAGGTACCTACGATTAAAGAAGAGTGTTTAGGTATGTGTGTTTGCTTTAAACTTTTAAAGCGGCAACCTATGCAGGGGACTAATTCAGCTTATACCACCACTTCAGTCAAGTACAATGTCTTTCCCTTGTTCAAGGTACCAAACAAAATAATTAATTACTAGTTAATTAACTAATTGGTTGATTTTAGTTAATTAATTCTTGTGTTGTCAGGTAAGAGAAATAATTGTGCAAAATTTCAGCTTAATCCCTGCTGGGTGTGTCAGAGAAATAATGTGTTCAAACTTTTCTGCCAGACAGACAGAGAGAGTTGATTGTGAGACAATGTCAAGGACGTTCTAATAAAATTATACTTTCTGCATTGCTAAAATTGCCATTAATTGAATGCTTTTTTTTTTTTTTGTAATACACAGCTTATAACATCAATTCACATCTGAATTGAACAGAGTTGTGTTAACTGAGCGCCCAAAGGCAGCACGGAGAAACCTTCTCCAAGCTCTCCCCTTCCCCAACTGGTCCACAAATGAGAAAGCTATAAGCATGAAAGTTACACTGTATAAAAGTAAATAAATGAAAATGAATGAACCCTAGAAATCAAAATAAAAATTGTAAAAAGTTCCCTTTCAGACCTTGTGGTCTATAGGGCAGATGATGTAAAGGTCATCAGTTTCTGTCGCCTGCGGTTAACAAGGATGTCATGTGAGGCTTTGCGGCTCAGCCACAGCACCTCCCCAAATAAATAAAAAAAAAACTGTGATGGACTGAATGATGAAAATCCTTATTTATGAGTTGTATATTACATAGGCTATGATGGATGAGCTGGTCAAATTTTTCTTTTTCTCTAAATGTATTTTGATTCTCCAAGACAAATCTTTAAATCTACAAATGCTTTTTTGTCAAGAAAAATATGTAATCAACAAAATATAATTATTGCTCTTTTTTTTTTTTTTGGGTGGGGTGTGAGAGAGAGAAATTAGAGGATTGTGTGATTAAGATTGTAGTATGGGCGACATCAGAAAAAGAAAACACTTCGCAAATATGAAAAAATAGCCCAATGATACCTTTTTAGAATGGGGTTGCGATGGCTAAGCACTTGGCTTCTGAACCTGGGATCCTGTGTTTAAATTTCGGTGAAGACTGGGATTTTTAGGACGCCCCTGAGTCCACCCAACTCAAATGGGTACCTGACTTAAGTTGTGGAAAGTAAAGGCAGTTGGTCATTGTGATGGCCAAATGAAGCCCAGCTCTTTAACCATTGGCCCAAAAAAAACAACAGATGACCTTAACATCATCTGCCTATGGATCACAAGGTCTGAAAGGGGCACTTTACTTTTAACCTTTTTAGATTAGTGTATAAGAAAAAGTTTTATTTAACTACTTTTGATTGTCTCTGGGGAGACACTTTTGCTCTCAGCAAAGGCTCAATCATGATGTGAAAGATATTTTCTTATATATGTAAATAATATCAATAACTCGAAGGCAAAAGTTCAGTAAGAGAACAGAGACGGACACAAATCTACTAGCCGCCGGTCAACACTTAAAAGAAAACTTATGGTTTAAAATCAAGGCAAATATGAATACTTGATATTTTTTTATATAATAATTTAATTTTTTCTCTTATGATAATGAATCAGACAAAACCACATTTTTGTAGTATGACCAAATGGATAACAGCTGACTTCATCATTTTTTACAAATCAGGAGGATACTGATAAATAAATATATAAATGGATTTGTGAAAATTTTTATAATTATTGTTTTTATAATGTATAATATTACCTAAAATGTTGCTCAAAATAATGGCATATTCAACTCTGTTCAACTCTAATTACTCTGTTTTATATTCATTATAGATTAATAAAAGTCTACCTTTTGAAATATATTCAATGTTTTCAACCAAATAACATTTTAGTGTGGTTCCCATTAAACTTCAGAATCTGTTTCTAAATATTGCATTTGTGCCCTAAAGAGTGCAATGGACAAAAATGATTTCATATTTCCATAATTTTAGCTAAAGCATTCAATCTAAATGTGACAAACAATTAAATTAGTGTAATAAAATCATTGCTCTAGTGTCAAGTGTCTCTGAATTATAAATAATAGACAAGATAATACAAAACCTACAAACTAATACAACTTATTTTATAACAGAAATTGTTGAAATGATTATACCAACAACAGTGTTAATATGAACTTATATAGCTCAACCACCCCTTGTCAATGTCATTCATGCAGCAACTACCGATAATCATATCTTATAAATTTCAGATATTCCTACAAAAAAAAAAGAAAGAAGATACAAGAAGATATAGCGATGGTATTTATCAACTTTTAAACACTACTTTTAACAGCTATCTTGATGTTATCACTTCCAGGACAGATATCCCTCAAAATTTCCAAAGTCTGATTGTCTTGTAGAACTTGGTTACGGAATTCCCAGACTTGGTTCTGTGTTGGTATGTTAAACTGTGAACAAAATATTTCATTACAAAATTATAAAAAAATGTATTTCAATATTTAAGAGTTTATAGCAAGAATTTTTTTTTTTTCTTTTTAGCTTTTACATTACAGTATTTTAAAGATGATACAACCACTGATAGTAAAATAGATTAAAAATAATAGTTGAGCCACTATTTTGTGAACTCTATAAAATATGTGTTTTTAAGTTATTAGCAACCAATGTCAAGGACATAGCCTCAGTTTGATGCACATTGTAATGTAATCATAATATTAAGATTATTTAATACAAATATTGTTACAATTTCTTTTCATTTCTATCTCATTTAAAAAGTAAAATTTATTTTTAACATACAGCTACAATACATGGGAAGGATAATGATGATTGATGTCAGGGGGATCAATTTTTATTGTCTCATCAATATGAAATGAAACAAAAAAAAAACAAAAAACAAGGAAATCCTATGATGAACTTAATGAGGTTGTGACAGAGCATTGTATGAGGTTTGCAGGACATGTTCTCTGATAGAATGAAATATGTATACCAAGATTTGCGATGACATGGGGACCAATACAAGGTAAGCGCAAACAGGGACGTCCTCATATAACTTGGTGCCACACTTTCATAGAGGACTGCAGAGCAGTGGACACAAGTGGGAAGAGGATTCAGACATTGCCAGTGACAGATCTTTGTGGAGATAGTTTGCCACCCTATGCGCCGAAAGGGCGGAAGGGTCTATTTTACGTCTGAGTAAGTTAAGATGAAATGAAACCAAAACCTCAACCAAAGATTGATACATTTTTTTAACTCAGCATACTTACTATATTTTGCATGTCAGTTTTTAAGCCTTGTATGGCAATATTAGTTCCACAATTGGCCTAAAAAAAAAAAGAAAAAAAGTTTCATTACTATAATAACTTTTATGTTTCATTGATTGCCATATTTTTTTTAACCTGCTGAGGTTAGCATCGCATAGAATAAAGCTACAGCAAATGTTACACATATAGTATTGTTGTAAATATATTCCTGCACTCGGATACATGGTGCGCACTAGACACTGTTCCACACAAGCGTGGAAAAATAGGAGGAAGAAACTGAGACATGATAGTGAATGCCAGCTTATTTTGCTGAACAAAACTAGATCTAGAACAAACTGACATTCTTTGGTTTGTGTGTGTTATTTATTAATCATTAAGATCCTTATCTATGTTATCATTAACCTGTTGAGTGTTTTCCTGGAATTCATAACAGTATTATAAAATGGTTACATTTCAACTAAATCCCCCTTGACGAGATAATATTATTATAAATGTTTAATTTATAATATAATTAAGCAATTATTCTGAATGGCTGGCAAATAACATCATGATTAGCTGCTTGGTTGTGCAGTTTGCGCGCTGGACTATCGTTCTGATTTATTGATCGTCTCGGGTTCACACCCTGACTGCTCCCATCCCACGACGTCCTGCGGGAGGTTTGGACTAGGAAGTAAATGATCAACTCTGAAGGAACATCCGAAACATGTAAAACATTTTTTTTTTTTACAAAAAGGATTGCTCCGAGTTTAAATCCTATTTGTTATCCTACATTGCTGTTCTGCATTAAATTCAGTCAGTGATCTAATTTCTTCAGAAATAATTTAATTATTCCATAACAAAATTAATTCAAAGCTAAAGTGTCCAATTGTTAATTAATTTAGCAACTCAGTCTCATGGTGCACAACCCTTGCTGACACATTGTTTGATTTACTTTTCTATAAATAAATACAACCAGTTCAATTCATGGCCTTCACATGTAGCACAGATATTGAAAAAGACTGACAGATGAAGAGAAAAAGATAAAATCTAAGCCACCTAAAACAGATAGCTTTTGATGAAAAGGGGCTCATTTACCTTGGTATGCTATCTGCCTCACCTTAAACTATCCCATAGTCAAATGAACTGTAGGGGCACCATATCTAGGAAAAGGAAAACTCTGAATCCGAACCTGTGCTTCCTTGCAGCTAAACCCAGGTCTTTGGTAGAAAAAAAAAACAGAAGCCAGTGACCCTTAGGTACCTAGCATTGTGCTACACTCTGACAGACCCTATGACGCTGCAGACCCCAAATTGCGTTCTTTTGGATCCAACAGTTGCATAGAGAGAGACAGGGAGTTTGAATTAACATTCCAACCATATTATAGCCAATGCTCAAAGGATCTCAACCTGTCCTCTCCATCACATGAGCCAAAGTCCTCTAAGGAGTGATGAATATATGTACAGATAATTAAAATAATTTGAAAATAAATTATATAAATGATTTTAAACAAGAGCAGAAGAGACAGAGATTTAAGAGGGAGAAAGACAGAAGAATCAAGTTTATTTAAATTTCAGTCAAAATAAAATACTAAAGAGCTTAGAAGAATATTATGGAAATAAAATATATATATATCTTTCTTTTTAGATAAAAGATAAAAAGAGATACATATTATAAAAATTTACTGCGTGTTCCGTTATAGTTCCATCGGATCTCTGACAGTAAAAAACAATCTTTTCATACGGTTCTGACTCGTCCTCAGGAGCAAAGCAATCATCTGACATTTCTCTGACTCTAACCAACAGGAGAAAAAAACATTTAAATTTATTTTACATATTTTATAATACTCTAATTCTAAATAAGTTAAGTCTACATTTTTATTATAGTGTCATAATATACCTACTAGAACATAGAACTTCTAGTTAATAACTTAGTCATCTAGTACCGGTAGGCCTACTTAATCTAGTAGAGTATATATAGACTATATATAGATCTATTGGGCCTATCTAATAAAAGAGTATATTTTATGTATTATAGTGTAGGGTACAGAGGCCCTATAGCAGGCAGTATTAAATTAGTACCAATTAATGCAATAGTAAAAATTAATACCCAGCATCATAGATCTGCATGTAGATCGAGGAGTATACATAGTTACAACACAATAATCTATAGTCTATATATTTATAGCTATAATTAATATTATACTAATTATAGGCCTAGTGTGTAATCTCTATAGTAGGCCTATATAGTCTTATTAACATTAATAAAATATATAGGCCCTATATTATATAGATAGATAGATCTATATGTGGTTAAAATTGTTTAAAAAATTTAAGTTAAACTGCTGAATGCGATCATTTAGTTCCAAATTAACATTAAGATTGGAAGCCTGTGGGAGCTCTAGTGTAGGCCCTTACACTAAAACTAAAATATCTTATCCATTACAATATGACAAGTACTAGGCCTACTACTTTAAAAAAAAAAAAAAGAATTAACACATTTTAAATGTCAATATATAGATTTAAAAGACTAAGAAGAATAATATGTATAATTATAATTCTAGATCTCTTTTATTGTCTTTATAGTATTCTATATAGATCTAAATACACTTAAAACAAAATAAATAAATGCTGGTTTAATAATAGACTAAAGAAGCTTTGTAAACAGAAGGAAAACCTATATAGAAAATTTAAAGAAACTAAGGCAGAAAGAGTTTACAAAAAGTATATAAAAAATACACATAACCCAAAAAGTAAGCAGACAGCTGCAGAGTGAATACATAAACAATGTAATATCTAAAGATAACAACAAAAACCTATGGTCATACATTAAGTCTAAGAAAATGGAAAAAACAGGCATAGCGCCATTAAAAGATGAACATAACATATTACATAATGATAATAAAACTAAAGCAAGCATCCTAAACAAATACTTTGCATAAGCATTCTCAGCCCCAGGAGACAATGACATATTACTGAATTTGAACCAAGTAGACAACATAGAAGATATAGTAGTACAAGAAAATGGAATTCAAAAACTATTAGCCAACACCAAACCAAATAAAGCGTCTGGACCTGATGGTATTCCAGCTAGAATACTCAAAGAACTAAGCAATGAGCTAGCCCCAGTGTTCAAAATACTCTTTCAGGCTTCACTTAACCAGGGCAGAGTACCAAAGGACTGGAAAGAAGCTAATGTCACCCCCCTATTTAAAAAAGGAGAAAAATCTGACCCAGGAAACTACAGACCAGTATCACTTACCAGCATCACATGTAAAATCCTAGAACACATAATATGTAGCAACATCATAAACCACTTAGACAAACAAAATGTCCTCACACCATACCAACATGGCTTTAGGAAATATAGATCATGTGAAACACAACTAATAGGACTAATTGATGATTTTTCTAAAGGTTTAGATAATAGTGAACAAATAGATGCTATCTTACTAGATTTTTCTAAGGCTTTTGACAAAGTTCACCACCATACTTTGCTTAAAAAATAAAAAATATTTTGGCATTAATGGTCCACTGCATCAGTGGATTAAAGATTTTCTGATAGGGAGAGGACAAACTGTAATATAAAAGGGCTCTAAATCAACACCAATAACAGTAAACTCAGGTGTACCTCAAGGAACAGTCTTGGGTCCACTACTATTTTTAATTTACATAAATGATTTACCAAATTGCATTACTTCAGGAACAAAAGTCAGATTATTTGCAGACGATTGCATAATATATAGAACAATAAAAACAACACAAGACACAGATATTTTACAAAGAGAATTAGATGAATTACAGAAATGGGAATCAAATTGGAGCATGTCTTTCCACCCAGAAAAATGTCAGTTGTTAAGAGTAACAAAAAAACTAAAACAAATTAATTCCACTTATCTTATTCATGGCAAACCAGTAACACAGACTAAAAACGCAAAATACCTAGGTTTTATAATAAATGAAAAACTGTCATGGAATCCACATATTGATGAAACTATAAAAAAATCAAACAAAGCATTAGGATTTATTAAAAGAAATTTCTATAAATCAAATAAGAACATAAAACTAAAATGTTATTTAACCTTGGTTAGGCCAATAATAGAATATGCATCCTCCATTTGGGACCCCTCAACTCAAGAAAACATTAAGAAACTGGAACAGACACAAAATAGAGCAGTGAGACTCATAACAAATGAATATTCCCATTTGACTAGAGTAACACCTATAGTAAAATCACTAAATTTAGAAAGCCTTCAGGTCAGAAGACTCAAAAGTAGCAATTATACATAAAAAACTGAACCATAATCTTCAAATACAAAAACAAAATTTAATAAAATACTCTGAAAGACACAAAGATAAAGGCACATTCCTCATCCAATATGCTAGGACAAATTTGTACAAATACTCTTTCTTCCCTAGTGCTATTAGATAATGGAATGGGTTGCCTGAGCTAGCCAGGAAAACCAGTGACATGGCAGAATTTAAGTCATTGATTAATATGCATGACTAAATGCATGACGCGTAGGACATAATCATCTTCTTTTTTGAAGTAACCTCTGTATTATATAAGATAAGAAGATAATAGTCAGTATACCAGAGACTATAGTCCGTCACTATAGTATTATGTCATCATATAGACAGTTAATATATAGTCTACTACCTCTACCTATTAAAGTCTATTATAAGCTGCTACACTACTAAGTATTGTCATCATATAGGTCTAGATCAAGTTAATATTAAAATAATATGTAGTCTACTTACCTCCACCTATTTTAAGCTGCTACACTACTATAAGTAACTACAAACCTAGGCTAGATATCTAGATCTATAAAAATAATCTAATCTATATTTATATCTAGATAGATCTAGATTCTATATTAATATATTTTATTACTAGATTCTAGATCTTGATATTATCTAGGGCAGCGGTTCTCAACCTTTTATGCTTGGTGACCCCTTTTTACAATCCCCCACTGAGCCCCGACCCCCACCCTAGCACACACACACAGCAATAGAAAAATAGACAATAACAATTCATTTTTCAATGGTCTTTGGCGACCCCTGGCAAATCGTCAATCGACCCCCAAGGGGGTCGCGACACACAGGTTGAGAACCCCTGATCTAGGGGATCCTAGCATGATATAGTCAATATACGCCAAAATATGGTATAACTGATATTTTTCCAAATATACTATACCTAGTACTCAATATATCTATCTAGAACTAGATCTAGATCGTCTATAATTTATAAAGAGTATTTAGATCTAGACTCTAACTACTATTTTTAGTATAGATCTAAATTATAAATCATAATAAATATCGACTATCATCTAAATTAAAATGAATATTAGATTAGATCTAGTCTTCTAACTTCTAGAATATTCTAGTTTTTGTCAAAACTGATATCAGGCATATTTGACATTAGCTGATTAGTTAGGCCCTCAGTTTATATAATACAAATCGGGAAAGTCTGTATCCGAACTCTTAGACTCTTCTTTAGTCACTCTAGTCTAGATGTAGTCTATAGATCTAAATAGCTTTTGACCATTTAGTGTGTCTGTGTGTGTTTTCTGGTCATTGTACCATTTTTTTTAGTTCTAGATCTAAAAATCTAGAAAGAATCTATAATCTATAGTCCTAAAAAAAAGATGACTTAAATAAAAATATATTTTAATGACCATATGACATGTCTAATAAAAATAATTTATACATCATTATTCATTGGAAAGCCCAGATGAAATGCTATAAAAATTATGTTGGCAAAATTAAAAGCTAAATTAAAAAAAAAATTTTGTGACATACCTAGATCTAGTAGTCTATAAAAACAAGATCTAGATCTTATAAGCTATACTGCCTATACTCAAAATGTGAGACTTCGACGACTTAGTCGAAACAAATAAAGTGGGAGGGGATCGGGAAAATCCTGTATATAGAATGGAGACATATACCTATATATATATATATATATTCGTTACAGATTTATTATTTATTAAGATGATAAATTTCCGATTGTATCTCATTTTGCATATTTTCTATAGGTCTGTGATTGCCTATTTACGTGAGTGTTTTCCCCTTGTCTGATGCTTATGCCAAGACACGATTAGGCTAAAGTGTAGCAAAACAAGACTCCCGTGGGGGTGCCTATTATATATATAAGGGGGTGCGAGAGCATGCTCATTGCACTGTGCGGAGTTGTAAAAAAGCTCCCACAACCTTGTCACAATCCAGGCACTGTTCCTCAAGTGCCAGTGCTATACTATTAGAGCATGGAATGGGTTGCCTGAGCTAGCCAGGAAAACCAGTGACTTGGCAGAATTTAAGTCATTGGTTAATATGCATGACGCGTAGGACGTAATCATCTTCTTTTTTGACGTAACGTCTGTATTATATAAGATAAGAAGAAGATAAGGGTCCGTTACATAAATGGTGTGTCCCTCACAGTTTGCCTGGTATAGAAAAGGAAAATGGTGGGGGTCTTAGACTTAGTGTACGCGGTCTCTTGCCGCGAGACTGACCCACCCGTCAGACAGAACAGTGTACACTGTTCTCATTCAGGCCGGTGAGAGGGGGGCTCTTGTTCACTTTTGCTGACCAAGAGCCGAAGGCTCAACTCTACCTGACAGTTTAAGAAGAAGACATGATCTAGAGATCTATCAAATTCTATAGATGATGGAGATCTACTTATTAGACTTACCATAAATAAAGATCTTTTCTTATTGATCTAAATTACAGACGTTACTTCAAAAGAGAATATTAATTAGATCTACGTTACGTACGTCATACGCGTTTCAATGTGTCAATCGTCATGGTACATGGCACATGCTGATTCATGAATGATTCTCGCATCTGTCAGATCTATATTCTTATCAGGATGTCAAGAGAGAGGCTGGTCCATTCTTTTATACTGTCCAGCTTTTCTAAAACGACCCTTTCTAAGACTTTTTTCATGCTCCCTTCACTGTATCTTGAAGCTTTGGTCTCTTCACAGTATTGAAGAGTCTGTAAGCATGCTAATTAGAGACTTATAAATCTTGCTTGTGTGTCATGGACGCTGACTGCAGAGCAATGGAATTGAGATGCTACAGAAGGATCCTAGGCAATATATTCCTATGTATCACATTCAAAGACCGCATCACAAATCAAGAGATTAATATAGAGACAGGGTTACTTCAGCGATTGGACTCCCTGATGTCTTGTTAACTATTGAAAAATAAACGCACACTAAAAAACTATGGTAATGTTACAAGATCTTCAGGGCTCGCAAAGACCTTCCTTCAGTACCAGGAAAAATACTAAGAGGCAGACAAGCGATGGGGGGAACAACATAAAAGAATGAACAGGCCTGCCATTGAAAGAGGTTCTAACTAAGGCAAAAGACAGAGAGGAATGGAGAAAGACGGTAGACAAGTCTTGCTTAGTGCCCCAACGGTTCAACAGATTAAGGGATAGGTAAACGTAACAAAGAGTTGATTCAGAGCTAGATATTAAATTTTATGAAAATATAATGTTTTAAAAATTTGAATAATGTAATAACACAAAATTTTTAGGTGTTTTTTTTATTTTAAGAATTTAGTATAGCCCATCTATCATGCTAAAGCATGCACTTATTCTGCTCTGGTCAATCTGTGGTGGAGGTGGCCTCTGAGAGGCCTCCATGCTACCTTCAGACGCTAGGCAAACCAAGCTGGATTTCAAATCGAGCCCTCTTGATAGGTAATAAGGTAACCAAGCTGCCACTAAGCCATAAATTTGCATTAATTAACACACTTGCAAACGTCAGAACAGTTTTAACAAGAACATCATGTGTATCCTATACCCAGCCCTAATCAGTTCATTAATGCAGTGTCATTATGTTGCCCTCAACTGATGTAACATGTACTTATACACATTTCTCAGGTGCCTTCCATTGCGTAAAACTTTTGACATTTAAATTAAAAATTAGTTTCATTATAAAGTCATTTCCCTGTTATATTCTTAATGTTAAGAATATTTTATTAAAGTGATCCAAATGCTTGTTAGGTCTGTTTTGGTTATCTGCCATTCCCATGCTAATGATTCTAATTTCTTTAATTTTTGTCTCAACAGTTTTCACTGTCATAGACGAATCATTAAATTTATGCTGGAAAAACTTGCAATACTAATCTGCACTGATGGAATTTGTAATTTAATAGCAATTAACATTGATTAAAAAAGTACTTTATAAGACTTTTTTTTTACTGTCTTACTTCAGAAACACAAAAAGATAAAAGCATATTATTATATTCCTCGTTCTATACGCTAGGACAAATTTGTACAATATATGCCCCTTCTTCCCTAGTGCTATTAGAGCATGGAATGGGTTGCCTGAGCCAGGGAAACTAATGACTTGGCAGAATTGAAGTTATTGGTTAACATGCATGACTAGATTGACCTAGTAACACGATTAGGATGTAATCATCTTATTTTTTAAAGTACCATCTGTAATTTCTAAAACTGCTCATTAGATTCTAGACCTTTATACTTAATTTCTGTTGTATGTTAGCATTAGTTGATGATAACAGTGATAGGAATTAGAGCTTCGATCATACCTTTTAGATTCATACGAAATGGCCAAGTAATTATTTATTTTCAAGGTAATGACCACCTGGTTTGCATTATGCTTGCCGGGCTGTCATCGTCTCAATGGTCTTGGGTTCACACCTTGCCCACTGCTGCTAACATTTTTTGTTTCAAAAGTTTGTTTTGAGTTTTTTTGTTGTTGTTTTTTGTTGGTTTTTTTTTGCAATTTCAACATTTGGCAACACTGTAAAGAACTTGCTACTAAGTGTTACCATTAAAACCAAGAAATACTGCTGCAGGGGGGAACCACTGTTTAGAAAATACAATAACATGCATATGTGTACCCTGCAAGACCAAGTAAAACAAAGGGCATTTGGGCCTGATGAAGACCCCCATGACTCAAACGTTCTTTTTTTTACTTGATCCTACAGGGTACACCTATGCATGTTTATTGTATTTTCTCTATGCATGTTAACATTCAGAATAATACAAGCTTCACATATAAGAGAAGGTTAATTTAAAAAAATTACTTTCTAAAAGTGCAACAGACAGTAGGACAAATAATGCAGCTCTAATATTTGTTTATATTACTGTCATCCTCAAAACAATCTTGAAGAATAACTATATGACCATTGATTCAATCATCGTAAGGATTACTGATGTTATCAGATTATCCAGATCTGCCATACTGAGTCTTTTCAATGTTTAAAATCAATTTTCATCAATAACTATCAGTCAGACATTTGTACTGTAGGATCAGTTCATCTTTTTTTTCTGAACCAGTGATTTGTAAACTATAACAATTAAAACCCAGTTTAGACTATTTGTAATTAAAAAAATTTAAAACACACAGCTGTGATGTCTAGAGAAATATTAACTCATCCCTACAATGTATGAATGTATAAAATTTTACTTAAGTTTTTTTTTTGTGTAAATATTTCAGAAATGTACACATAAAAATTTAACTTTTTTTTCTAACCTGGTGGTTAATATGGCTTAAACCTTTCTTGATGTCTTTCACTTAGTAGCTGGCCTACTTTTTATTTTCTCTTTTTTTTCTTTCTTGTTAATGATTAGATATCTCTTGCAAGTCGGTGCCACAATTGTGGAAAAAAAAACTTCTTGACTGCTTTGAGAAAGAAATATACAGTCTAGTTTATTTAAATGGGACTTACTCCTTAGCAGTTTGAGAACTATTCAACAAATTGTATATAACTTAGAAACCAAGTCTGATCTAGTCTGTATGTATGTAGAATACGTAGTAAGGATTGAAACTCTCACACAATGATTGCGTAAAAGATTTTAATTTTCTGGGTGTATGTGTTTTATGTGTGGATGTTCTGTGGGAATAACATATGCATTTTTAAACAATACGGTACTTTTTCTAACATTGGAGGACATGGATTCAAATTTTGGTTTCCTAATTGTGATAACAATTCTACATATACATGGTACATATATGCATTATGTTTGTGTGCTTTATATGCAAGTGATGTTAGGATTATTTATAGTTTGTAGATATATAATGGATATAAAGTTGAGATGAAGCATCAATTCATTTTATTAAGGAGATGCAGTGTCTAAGTGGTAAAGTACTTGGTTTCAGAACTGGAGGGTTCTGGGTTCAAATCCTGGTAAAGACAAGGATTTTTAATTTTGGAATCTTTGGGGTGCCTCTGATGGATATGTGCATTATTTGGAGAAAAGTAAAAGCTGTTGGTCGTTGTGCTGGCCCAATGACACCCTCATTAACCGTCGTGGGCCACAGAAACAAATGACCTTTACATCATCTGTCCTATAAACAGCATGGTCTGAAATTAGAACTTAAATGTATATAGTCACAGAAATATTAACTGACCTAAATACTCCTTAAAAATTGTATAGCTTTAGTTGTAATAATGTATGAAAATGTTCCACGTTTGGGATGTGTCTTCAGAGCTGAAGATAATTTACTTCCTAGTCCAAACCTCCTGCAGGACAATATGTTGGATGGCACCGGGCAGGGTATGAATCTAGGACCACCAAGATGACCGGCCAACAGTTCAGCGCCCATACCGAACAACCAGGCAGCCATCCTTTGACCTTTATGAATGAAGTTTATTAAATTCATTTCTTTTTTTTTCTCTTAATAACTCTGAGGTTAACATTATATTTAATGTGTAGATTGATAATAAATTTCTAGATTTTATGCTTTAGTTTAAAAACTATAGTAAATTTTTCATCATTAACTGTTTTTTTTTTCAATTTCTCACATGTGGTATTAGTATATTATAGTATAGTCATTTAATGGCATCTTATCTGTTACAGGTGCGGTCAACCCGTTGTCCACTTCTCATCTACATCAATGCAATCAAGTTTTTGTAGGGGTGTTGTCAATTGGACAAGAACTGACCAGCATAAGCGTACTAGACTGTGCCATCCACTGCTTGAAAAATCAAACTTTTTGTAAAGGTTTCTCTTATGACCTACAGACAGGAAGATGCACTTTCGGTAAAGAAAATGTACTCTTTAATTGAGAAAATTTGTTTTGGGAGATATTGTCACAGTCTCAGTTGACATTGCATGACTTAATATTCACGTCATGTTAAGAGTTAAAATACACATTGAATTCCTGATGTAGAAAACAGGAAGTAGAAGGAATAAAGTTGATTTTGAGTTCAGTCAGTCTAGTCAGTTAGTGAAGTCAAGTGGTATTCTTTGGACTGAGTGCTCAAGTATATTTTGGTCCAGGATGGACATTATCGACTTAGAAAAGTCTGTAGTAATTTCAGTTAGAAAGTAACTTGTGGGCAGTTGTTGCCAGTGTTCTTTTTGAGACATGTATTAGTTAATCTATATTTCTGCACAGTGTTACCCGCTGAGATGCGGACGTGATTTGTAATTAACGCATTGGATATTTTTGATACCACTGTTATGCGGATAGGATTGTTTATTATTTCTTAACTTGTAGCACTAACAAGGAGTGCAGTATTATTATTATTGTGTTGTAAAATAAACTTCATATTTGTCTGCTGAAACGGACTTAGGTCAGTTTATAGTATTTGTCTTGTCACGTGTCAAGAGTACTTCAGGAAGCAAGAACCCAGCATTACACAATATTCGCATTCTGCAACGTTACTCTATTCAACATTCATTTACAGATATGTTGGCATTACACTGATTATTTTTGCTTGCTATTTTTTTTCCATGGAAAGTTCTTAAATAAAGAGTATGTCAACATAAAAATTGAATGGCCTAGATCAAGGTGTTTTTTAAGGAAATTTTAATGGAAAGTTGGTCATTGCATTAAACTCCATTCACAATACAAATAAGCAATGATATGTCCACATACCCACTGAATTTTAATTTATTGGCCAGCTTCAGTCAGAGAACAGCAATGGTTCGTCTCATTAATTAGTATACTTTTGACTCAAAAATATTGCAAATACCTTTTCATCATGATTGGTTGGTTTGTATTTTTATAACTTTCTGGGATTCCAAAGATATATTTTCTTAACAAATCCATTATGTCCTTTTGAACCTGAGGTGGTCAATTGTAGTCAAACTGAATTTCCTTTTGATTGGACCCATAAAAATGATCTCATCTTATCTTAAATCTACAGGTTACTGTATCATCCCATGGCCAAATAGTACAAGTCCTACTGTACAGTTGTATCAGGTACAGCAGCCAAAGTGTGACAGTTCACCAGGATTCCAAGTCTACACCTCTGGTAACATCAGCGCTTGTCTCTGGATGTCTTCAACACAGAACAACTATACAGAGGCAGCAGCGCATTGTGTAGGTAATAAATGCTAAACAAGTTTTCAAACTAATTAAATGTTTTATTTTATTTTTTTGTTTCATTCTTAGCATATAAATTTTATACACTTACTTTAGAATTTTTATAGAAATCTTAAATTATCTGCATATAATTGTATTATTCTGTAAGTGTAGTATTTTTTTTTTTTTAATTAAATTGTTTGAATTGTTTTTACTAAGTTTCTATTAGACAAGATAATATTATATTATTGGTCCAAACAAATAGAAATTTAGTTTGACTACAATTGTTGACCTCAGTATTACTACTATCAATAACATAAATATTGATATATAATACTTTTTTAAGACTAAATCTTAATATATATATATATATATATATATAGGTTACATAGTTCTTTATCTACTTGTTCTATTGAGAAAGTCTTTCAAGTTTTTGTGGGCACCTATTTTTGTTTTTTTACTATGAAAACTGGTTCTGCTGTTCTCAAAAAGTCTGCAAATAAAGGCTTGTCATTTTTGTAAGTCTTTATTATGACTTGTAAAAACTTTGCGTGCAAGGTCAATGGATCTGGTCTTGTGCCCATATGATGTTATTATTATTTTTTTGGCTTTCACAGTGTTGACGATATCAGCCAGATTCCCTTTGGATAAAATTATGTACAAGAAGTAGTCTTGTTAATAGATCTAGTTCTATCTGAGTACAATCTCTACATTGATATGAATATCATTCCTACATCCAAAAAAATTTTTATAAAAACAAATAAATGTACAGTTAATCAAGAGGAGAAAAGTTCTATGTCTTTGGTGACTTTTATAGTTATATGACTTAATTTTAGAAAGTCAAAACAATTAAATTTTTCTCTTGGGCTCAAATAAATTTCTTCCAATTAATTTTCCTTTTAATATTGAAAAAAAACAACTACAATGTTGTTATATTAGAATAATAATAATAATAGCTTTTATAAAGCGCTACTTTCATGCTTGTAGCATGCTCAGAGCGCTATGGTCCAATCTCATTTGTGGGGTTGGGGGGGGGGGGGGGATATCTGGGAGTAGGTTTTCCGTTTTCAGTAAACACAACTCTGCTCGAGTCATGTGTCAAACCTTGGCCTCCTTCATAGTTAGTCACACCAAGTTCAAGCGTACTTAGCCTCTTGACCTCGCTTCCCTTTATTCATATTTGATAAATACAAGATTTTAATGTAATTGTTTTTCTTATTTTTGTTCAATCAGCCATGGGTGCAACTCTAATGTCACTTAAGTATGTGGAGAAAATGAACATTTTAAAGAAGAACTGCAACACGTCTGTTTACGTTGGCCTTGATGACTTGGGGACAGAGGGGACTTTTGTTTGGCATGACGACCAGACAGTCCTAGAGAGTGAGCTTCTGCATCAAATATTTATCTCAGGTAAATGTCTTATCTCATACCTAGAGAGTGAGCTTCTTCATCAAATATTTATCTCAGGTAAATGTCTTATCTCATAAAATGAAATAAAGTTTGAGGATTGGTACCTTTAGTCATGCAAGAAGTTGCCAAGGGAACAGATCGTCCTCGAGAGACGTAAAATGCCACTGACACATAAACCAAAGACTATTTTCTTTATCAAAGGACCGTTTTAATTGATAAAGTAGATGCTTTGTTGAGGTCTACTATTACAGTAGTCTTTTAAGAGTCTAAGTAGACACTTCAGGATAGAAGAATTAAAAGTTAGGTACCGGTAGCTATAATACATAACCCTATAACTATAATTTACAAATAATGTGTGTATTAAATATTGTATTGTATAATACCAGTATGATAGCATACTCATCAGGCCTAGTTTATTCTGATTTAACAATTAGTTTGTTAAAGCAGTTTTCTTTTTCCTAATCAGATGCATTTTATTGACCTTTTAAATTCTTTAAGATATTCATGAACATATCTTGTCTATTTTATTGACCTTTTAAATTCTCCAAGATATTCATGAACATGTCTATTTTATTGACCTTTTAAATTCTCCAAGATGTTCATGAACATATCTTGTCTATTTTATTGACCTTTTAAATTCTCCAAGATATTCATGAACATATCTTGTCTATTCCAGGAGAACCTAATGATTCTAACAACAATGAAGATTGCGTTGAATATAGGAACGGCTACTTGGCCCTTAACGATATTATTTGTTCCGAAGAGCGAGACTATGTATGTGAAAAAATTTGTTTTCTTTGTTAATTTAAAAGTCAACTTTGTGATTGCTTTTAAGTGGAGGAAGAATGAGGCTCTGAAACAGATAAAGTTTTTGCCTGGTAGTGATGTGTAGATACAAAAAGAAATAGTGTGCATTTGTCAGAAAGTAATTTTCAAATGAAAATTGTATACTGCAAATGCCAGGAAGTAATGTGAACATGAGAAAAAGTAGTGCTAGGAAGTATTGTACAGTTGTTTTGTGTGTGAAAATGTTGAAAGATTGCTTTTTTTTTTAGTGTCTTATTGTTTTTCTGAAGTAAATTATATTACCATTTTGTACTATAAATATATTGTATTAAAATAAGTATGTGATATCTGGCCTATTGGCCAAAAGTGCTTGGCTAGCTATCAACAAGGCTTGATTTTGAAAAACATAAATAAAAAAAAAATAATATAATGAGAAGGTATTGCATTTATTTGTTTAACCCTCTTAACAAAAATGTTTTCTATTTAAAGGTAACAATGTTAAAACTGGTGTTCATAAAAAGACAAATAGTTTCAACACAAAACCATGTCCAAACTACAACAGAACATATTTAATGAACAGAGTATTATAATTCAAGTCTCCTGGTTAATGACTATTGCTACACCTTGTTAGAACTATTTCATACTAATAGAATGTATTTATAATCTTACAGTCACATGATGGCGGCATTAGGTTTATGAAGATTGTTTCTCGAATGAATATAACTCAATAAAACTACAGAAAATTGAATAATTTGTTGCTTAAATTGTATAATAATATATATATATATATATATATATATATATATATATATATATATATATATATATATAATGTGTTTACATTTATTTGTGAAAATAATTTGAAAACAAATAATGACAGGTGGAAGATTTGAGTCGTTGCTATCAAAGCAAAGTTTTGCTGCTGTGATCCTTTGGATTAAGTGATAGCATCGCAATCTAAACAGGAACCAAAACAAGTCAATTTGATCAATACAATGTCTCTCTGAAGATTTTAAAAAAAAAATATTATAGGACCTTTTTTTTTCATAAAATTTTATAATGGCATTAAATACATACTGTAAGAGAAGTAGGTCTAGTCAATGTAAGATGGTTCTTGAAGACTAATATGGTGAAAACATGATGTGTGGCTGAGGTGCCAAAGCCGATTGGATACCTAACTATGGGGGATTGAGTTTGAATCCCAAACTCGAGCACAGTTGTGTTAGCTGAACAACAATTGGCAATGCATAGATCCACATCGAGGGCGAGCATAAAGGAAGGGTCCTGGATCTTGGATGCCATACATAACAGAATTTTAAAGAAGTATGAAAGTACGACGGCGCCTGGTGATTACAGACGCCCAACTTGTGACCGCAGCTGGGTATCAAAGAATTGGCCTCTCGAGTCACACAAGAAGTTGCAAAGGGAAAAGCTAGTTTCTGGAGACGTAAAATGCCACAGACACATAACGCAAACACTATTTTCTTTATCAAAGGAACGTTTTAATTGATACAGTAGATGCTTTGTTGAGGTCTACTAATACAGTAGTCTATTGATAGTCACTTCAGGATAGAAAAATAAAAAGTTAAAAGTAGCTACATAAAACACTGAGCTTTAATTTACAATTTACTTGAATTAGAAAAAACAAAACCTAATGAAATACCCAGAAAGACACAAAGATAGAGTTTTTAAAAATGACACAAGCCGCTTACGGTAGATAGCCATACATTCGATTTATAGGAAAAATGCTTTAATTGGAAGTTTGAGATCAACCCATTGTCAAATATGGTGCCACCCAGATTCTACCCACATTCTACCTAGAATTAGGTAAATGGAATGCAGTTAACCCAAATCACCTGGAGCAAATATTTGTTGCACCAGTGCCTCCTCAATGACCGTATGGTCATCGTTCCTTCGTTGACCATGTCATCAAGACCCAGAAAGTATTAGATGTGCAGATACCTCTTAAGATCTCTAAAGTCTGTACATTTCTCACAGATGCCAGGGTTGAATTCATCTCTGAGAAATAAAAAATGAAGACATGCAAGAGTTTCCACCCCTTCTCTCGACTAGAAATGTGCACACAAAAAAAAACAAGAACACAACATTTCAACTTTCTCAGAGGTGCCTACATACGTATTCCCAGACCTGGAAATGCGTATTTTGAGGGGCAAATGCGTATTTTGAGGGGCAAATGCGTATTTTTATAAATATATTACAGCTTTTATATAGCGCTACTTTCATGCTTATAGCATGCTCAGGGCGCTTTGGTCCAATCTCATTTGTGGACAAGTGTGTGTGTGTGGGGGGGGGGGTAATCTAGGAGTTGGTTTTCCGTGCTACCTTTAGGCGCTCAGTAAACACAACTCTGCCCGAGTCGGGTGTCGAACCTCGAGCCCCCTTCTAGGTAGCCAAGTTAAGCCAAGCCACGTTCATCGCACTTGGCCTCTCGACCACACTTCCTCAAGAAATATACCCAGGAAGGACTAAAATTAAATCATTCAAGCACATAACAAGCACATAACACACATGAAATAAGCTATCCTAAAGTTAACACAGCATAAAGTTATACAAGACATTTTGTACATAAGTCAAAATATTTACACTTTTAGTCTTTGTCTTAGACTTTTCTAGACTATGTTAGAATGACAACGTTCTTGTCACTTGGCAATGATCTTATGATCATAATGCCTCTTGTGTACTTCACATTCCATAATAGCAGCAACAGAAACTAAATTTAGAAAGCCTTCAGGACAGAAGACTCAAAAGTAAAGTAGCAATTATACATAAAACACTGAACCATAATCTTCAAATACAAAAACAAAACTTAATAAAATACTCTGAAAGACACAAAAATAAAGGCGCATTCCTTGTCCCCTATGCTAGGACAAATTTGTACAAATACTCCTTCTTCCCTAGTGCTATTAGAGCATGGAATGGGTTGCCTGAGCTAGCCAGAAAAACCAGTGACTTGGCAGAATTTAAGTCATTGGTTAATATGCATGACTAAATGCATGACGCGTAGGACGTAATCATCTTCTTTTTTGAAGTAACGTCTGTATTATATAAGATAAGATAAGAACATTTAGCTGGATCAGTGACATCTAATTTTATAAAAGTAATTTTGTTTATAGGCCATTTCTTTACAAGGTATCCAGCCACTGGAAATATTTTATATCACTCAGATATTCTTCTTTCAGACCTTTTTTGCTGTTAGCAATGAAAGCTTTGTCATCCTCTGCAATCACTAATAGCAAACATTTTAATTTTTTGTTTTCCAGGCAGATAATAATAATAAGTCATAGAACTTCTTCTATTATAAAAAAAAAGCTTTGCTATTGAGTCTGCCTTAAATGCCCCTGATTTCATTCTTTGAACTTAGGCCTTCATAAGTAATGGAACCTAGCTAATCGCTAGTGACTATAACAGTAGCTACCACAGAAGATACATTCAGCAAGTTATGGTCATGGAACATCAGTTTGATTCCCTTTATCATGCTAAAAGAGAGATTAAGCGCAACCAATGTTTCTTCTATGAAAACCTCTGCCTTTCTCACTTTTATCTAAAAAAAAAAAATCAAATCCAAATCTTGAATAGATCTAGATCTGTTAGCATCTTCATTAACAGTTGATTGTTTTTTAATGTATATATTTTAAATTCCATAATTGATACGAAATTGCTTCTTTTGGGTAGATTTAATTTTAGATCTAGATCTAGTTACAAATATCTAGAGTCTTGAGTTTTGGAGGACCTCTTCTACTAGAGTAGAATCTAAACCTAAAGCCTATACTGATTGCTACAGTAGTCTAAATCTAAGTCTATTACACACCTGGTCATATCTAGAACTAGAATGTAGACTAGAATTAGATTTAGAATCTAGATTTATATCTAAATCTAGATCTATATTTAGATTAAACTATTTGATCTAGATCTAGAACTCAATTCTAAATTTAGATTTACGTACATTTTACTATAGGTGCCTGACATATCTCTGGTTCTAGTTCCAGTCTATATATGAATTAGAACTAACCAATCAATTAATTCCCAATTAGTTTGAAGACTTCATATAAGCTGACACATTGAAAGGAACTCAACTTTATTTAGATCAGTAAGACCTAATAAATATTGAAATCTTAAATATTTAAATCTTCGTGCGACAGCGCGCGAAAAAAAAAAAGCAATATTAACCAATGACTTAAATTCTGCCAAGTCACTGGTTTTCCTGGCTAGCTCAGGCAACCCATTCCATGCTCTAATAGCACTAGGGAAGAAGGAGCATTTGTACATCTCGTGGTAGATCTAATAGGAATAGTCCATTTCCAGACATTGAAGCACTGATCTATATATATGATTAGAAGGAACTACCATCTGAAAACCGTACTCACGTATTTTCGAGACCATTTGCGTACTTGTAGGCAACTCTGCTTTCTGGTTTCTATTAGTTACACTCTACATCCCACGATAATTTCAATCTGCTATTGTTAACGAAGTAGGGGCGTGGTGGCTAAATATTCCAAACCCTGATGTCCCTGTTCGAATCTCGGTGAATACAGGGATTTTAATTTCTGTATTTTTAGAACCCCTGAGTCCAACCCAATTAGTAATGGGTAGCTGAATTAATTTGGGGAGAGTAAAGTTGTACTGGACACATCCTTAACCGTCGCCATAGAAACAGATGGACGTTACTTTATTTGCCCTATAGATCACGTGGTATGAATGGGAAACTTTAACCCCAAAAAATATATATGTACATATTAAAGAAAGGATAAAATTTAATGTGAAAATACTGTGTACATTGGACAATGATAAGTGATTTAAATTTTTAAAGTTACTATTAAAAATACCAATCTAAGTTATCAGCTTAGCAAGTCATCCGTGCTTACTGGTACTAGAATATAATTTCCCCCTTCAGCAGGTTAAGTGGATGTAAAGCCAAATTGAGACTAATTAAGTTATCCGCTGGCGCTCTGTATCATTGGATTTCCATTTAAAAAAAAATTCAAAGCTTATATCAAATCACAATCTGTCTATATCGTTTGTCTGGTAAAAAATTTCAAAACGTTACTCCTGCCACTTCCCATTCTAGGATCAAATTGAAACATTGGGCAATTATTCATTTGTCCCAACAATACTTGAATCAAACAAAAAATTGACCAATCAGTTAATTATATAGTGGTTTTAATTAATTGTATTTGATATTTAAAAAATCCAAATAAATCTTACAGTATTGAGATATATAGCCGTAAATGTGCAGTTTTTCTTATTAGATAATGTTTATTTTTATAATTTGCTTTTTTTTTCCTTTCATAGGTCCCAGTGGGCACTTGTATTGGTTGTGGGCATTGAGACTCATTGAGACCCATCGCAACACGGTTGCTACGCCATCAGATCTAAGAAGAAATAACACTGGGACATATCTCCTTCAAACGTATCTGGTGGAGACAGTGGCGGAACTCATTACCTGAACATCTTGCACTCGCTCCTGGAAAGTTATTTTGAGAAGGCAACTACTAGAGACAGGCGCTGATGTTACCATACGTATAGACCTGGAAGCCAGCAGAACGGTTACACATTGGCTGCTCAACCTGATACACCTGTACACTGGGGCTTGTACTTATGTGCCATGGGATAACAGAGTGGCCTGGATGAAGAGATGTTGAGAAATACTGAATGAGGCGAAATAATAATAATACTAAAGAGTTATAACGAGTTGTAATAAGAAATAAAGGAACACTGAAGAGTAACCTAAAACAAGGCTTTATTAAACTAGAACGACACATGAACTGACGAAAGAGACTTGGATAGTAGCACACTAAATCAATGTTGTGTACACATTCTCACGACGTTACACAAACATAAACAAATACTAACTATTTCACCACATTCACCCCGCCTAGAATTAAAATAGCAAGTATAGTAATATAGTAGGCCATAGCATAAATAAAAAGAGAATGCCAGTGCCTGTAATACAATAGATCAAAAAATAGTGTCGAAATATTAGTTTCTCTTGTAAACAAAAATGAAGAGTGATACAAAGAAACCTAAAAACCAGTATCTGTAGTAGGACGTATAAACAATTACTAGTTTCTGTTTTAAGCAATAGCAAATAGTGTAGTAAGTAAACATGTATGTAAGTAAGTGAACAAATAAATTCTAGTATCAGTAGCAAGGGATAAACAATGCCAGTTTATGTAGTCAGTATAAGTAGAGTAATAGAGAAACAACTCTAGACTCTATAGTTCGGTCTGGTTCTTCTCTCTCTTAAGTTGTAACGGGGTTGACTATCATGCTCTACAGTTTGGGAGTCACTAATGAGTTCCTGAGCGTCAAGTGGGGTATGATGGTTCTGTGTATTTTCAAGAGGAAGCGCTCGGAGATCCTCAGAGCCTTCCAGGGGTTCTTTCCTTTCTTGTATCACCGTAGGGGTGTTGACTGGTACTTCCATGTTTTGAGCTTCTGGAGGATGTTCATTATCCTCACCCTGAGCGAAGAACGAAGGTTCACTTGTTGTTGTGGATGGGGAGGGGTTGGGAGCCAAGCGTCTTAGAGAGACCGTCTCCTCTTTACCGCTGGGCAACCGTACCACGGCATATTGGGGGTTACACATCAGTAATTCGACTTCTTCCGTGAGAGGATCATACTTTGAAGATCTGTTCTCTCTTCTCAGCAACACTCGACCTGGGCTGGATAGCCAAGTGGGGATAGATATCCCGAAGGAGGATTTCCTGTTGAACCGGAAAACTCTCTCATGTGGAGTTTCGTTTGTTGCCGTAGATAGTAATGATCTAATCGAGTATAGGGCCTGGTTCAAGACAAGTTCCCATCTTGAGATCGGGAGATCGAGGTCTTTCAGTGCTAAAGTAACAGCGTTCCATAGAGTTTTGTTTAGTCGTTCAATTTGCCCGTTGCCTGAAGGATTAAAAGCGGTTGTTCTACTTGTAGCTATTCCCCTCTCGTGCAGAAAAGATTGCACCTACTTCGACATAAAGGACGTACCTCTGTCGGAATGGACGTACTCTGGCATCCCAACTAAGGAAAACAGCTGATCTAAACACTTTATGACAGTAGATGAGGACATATCGGGACATGGGTAGGCAAATGGGAAGCGTGAGTACTCATCCACCATTGTTAATAAATATTTATTGTGAGTATCAGATGGGAGTGGCCCCTTAAAATCGATGCTTACTCTCTGAAATGGTTGGGTAGCCTTGATGAGGGTGCCTGAAAACTGTTTGAAGAATCTAGGCTTCAGTTCAGCGCAAGTTTTACATTGGTTTACCACTTTGCGGACGTCTTCGCAGGAAAAAAGTAAGTTCTTAGTCCGAACGAAATGGAGGAGTCTCGTGACCCCTGGGTGGCAGAGGTTGTTGTGTAACAGTTTGAGGTCTTCTCCAGTCATTGCTGACGCAAAGTGGTTTCTTGAAAATGTATCCGCCGCAGCGTTTTGTTTCCCGGGTCGATATACGACGTCATATTGGAAACAACTAAGCTCCAGTCGCCATCTTTGTATCTTTTCGTTTTTGATCTTGCCCTTGTTTTGCTGGTCAAACATAAAAGACACTGAGCGTTGATCTGTAAACAATGTGAAGGGTCTACTGATAAGGTAATGTTGCCATTTTCTCAGGGCTTCTACGATAGCGTATGCTTCCTTTTCAACTGCAGAGTGTCTGCGTTCACTATTAGTAAGTGTTCTTGAAAAGAAGGCTACAGGACGGCCGTCTTGATTAAGAGTGGCGGCGATCGCGATGTCAGAGGCATCTGTTTCGACTGTTAGTGGTCGATTATAATCTATCGTCGACACAACAGCGTTTTCAAGTTCATGTTTTAGCTGTTTTAAAGCTTCCTGTACTTGTTCAGGGAGAGGAAAGGTTTTGTTGTTCACCAATAAATGGATCTTGTTAGAGAAATTTGGGATCCATTGAGAATAATAGGACAGTAGTCCAATCACCCGCTTTTGTGATTTCATGTCTTGTGGTGGAAATAGATTTCTCAATGCTTGAAATCTTTCGGGGTCTGGTCTTAATTGCCCTTGTGAGATTTCGTAACCTAGGAGGCATACTTTATTAGTCGCAATAGCACTTTTATCGTCGTTGAAGGTGATACCGTACTTCTTAGCGGTGTTGAGAAATCTCTGTAGATTCTGGTCGTGGCTACTGGAGTCACGTCCGCAGATGGTAACGTTATCCACGTAAGCGAACGTATCCTGTAGCCCTTCCTTCTCAATTATTGCGTTGATTGTCCTTTGAAATGCAGCAACTCCGTTTGTCACTCCAAAAGGAATGCGGCAAAACTGATAAAGCTTTCCGCCAGCCTCGAACGCCGTGTACTGCTTTTCATCATCCCTGATAGGTATCTGGTGGTAAGCGCTTTTGAGGTCAAATGTACTGTATATTGAGTATTTAGATATTTCCTGCACCAGTTCATCAACTTTTGGCACGGGGTACGCGTCGAGGTAAGTGAATCGATTGATGGTTTGACTATAGTCGATAACCATTCTCTTTTTGTGCCTTTCATTCGTTGTTACAATTATTTGAGCTCTCCACGGGGACGTGGAAGGCTCAATAATTTTATGAGATAGAAGTTTCTTGATTTCAGTTTGAATGAATTGGGAGTCAGGCAAAGAATATTTTCTAGATTTAGTGGCTATGGGGTGGCAGTTAGGAGCAAGATTAGCGAAGAGGTGAGGGGCTTCAACTCGTGCAGCTTCCAGCGTACAGACCTGAAGAGTGCTTCGTTTCCCCTCAAATGGGATCATCAGTTTTTCGTGCTGGCTGATGAAATCTAGTCCTAAGATTACATCAGATACTAGTCCGTCTAGTAGTGAGAGCTTCACACTTTCGTATTTTTCTCTTTGTACTTTATTTTGGCGAAATATGTCCGTGAGTAGTGCGAGAAAGATGTGTAGAGGCCATGTAGATTCTGTTTCTGGACATTTCTAATTTCCATTTGTACCTTTTAGCAATTGAAGAAGATGTATAGCTTTCACTGCTCCCCGTATCTACGAGAGCCTTCAATGGTACTCCATTGACCAGTATTGAAATTGTAGATTTAGTAAGGCCGGACGCTGGTGTCGATGCCCAGGAAGATCCAACGGTTGTAGTCCGTGACGTCTCATCATCTGCTTTCACTATGGCTGAGGTTAAAGATTTGAGTGTCTGTTTAGTCGATTTACAGACTTTCTGGAAATGACCCCTCTTGCCGCACAAGTTGCATGTAGCGTCACGGGCTGGACATCTAAAGCGTTGATGTGGGCTGTTTCCACAAAAGAAGCATCTTTTACTAGTCGCCGCACTCACCTCGTGTTCTAGTTTTGTTGTTGGAGAAAGGCTCTCCACGTCGGCGCTGGCTCCACATGGAGTTTCAGAGTAGATGTTATACGCCATGGCATGGTTATGGGCATATTCAAGTTGTCTTGCCTCTTCATAGGCACACTGTAGAGTTAGAGTAGATTTCTCTAAGAGTCGCAGCCTTATACTGTTTGAAGCCAGTCCAGTAATGAAGGCGTCTCTTACGAAGATATCTCTGTGTTCTTCAGCGGTGACAGCTTTGAAGTCACAGTCTTTGGCCATACTTTTAAGCTTAAGTAGGAAGGAGTCAACGGTTTGTCCGTTCTCTTGTCGACATAGAGTTATCATGTGCCGTGCAAAAATTTCGCTTTTAGGTTTCACGTAGACATTTTGTAGAACTTTGATTGATTCTTCGAACGTTGTACACTCACTTATGTACTGAAATACGCTCGAAGAAACGTAGTTTTCAAGTAATTTCTTTTTGTCAATCTCACAATGAGAGACTGAGGAGATGAAATTCTCAAATGTTCTGAGCCAGTGCAGCCACTTCTCGGCAGCCGATGGCGTGCTAGGCTCTATGTCTAGCTCTTTTGGCCTAAATAGACGCTCCATTTGTATTACAATTTTTACTTACAGACTGAGAATAGTGTTGAACGAAAATCCAAATAAGATACACGAGACACATAGATCCATAGAATTGAAAATTTCTAGTTTAATAAATTGTAATAAGAAATAAAGGAACACTGAAGAGTAACCTAAAACAAGGCTTTATTAAACTAGAACGACACATGAACTGACGAAAGAGACTTGGATAGTAGCACACTAAATCAATGTTGTGAACACATTCTCACGACGTTACACAAACATAAACAAATACTAACTATTTCACCACACGAGTATATTGTTATAACCCTATTCGAGACGCAAAAGGGTTAACTGTGTGTGATCAGCTGACATGTGACACAGGTCAGTAATACAGTTTAACGTGCTATATTGAAATGCAAGGGACAGTACTGGCATGAACTTTGCACGTGAATAGCGCCCGTGTTATGGTCATCTGATCATAACCCTGCGCAGACCAGAGACACAGTGTGTAGGAAAGCGGCAGTTCAAGACCATAGAGCGTTGAGACCGGTACAGTTAGTCAGCCATGAAGTCGGTCCTGGTGCAGTCCTCCAGTGAAAACTTACGAGTCCAGGAAGAGACAGTAGAGTTTATAGATATACAGTCTAACCTTGTAGTAGTTGTTTGTGTTGCCATTTGTGTCATATTGGCTGTTTTATTTGACCCTTAGTAAAGTACCAGATTATTTGGAGCTCTTGTTGTCAGGCTCTTGTGTTGATGTGTTGTGTTGTGTTTAGCAGTGTTTTACAGAAGGCCTGATGAACTCTTTCTCTCCGTAATTATTTACCACATTCTAGTGGAATCAACGCTGGTATCGTCAGTTAGGAGAGAGAAAACGTAACAATATCCTAAATTCTATGATTCATATCGAATCACTCCGACACCGTTGTTTTTACAAAGCTTTTATCACCTCATTCGTATGTACACTTAATTTTCATACGCTCAATCTCGGATCAAGCTGAAAATTTTGCGCAATTATTTCTTTAACCTAAGGACACATGAATCTTATTTAAAAAATTAACCAATTGGTTAATTAACTATTGGTAACAATACTAATACATTGTTTTGTCAGGCATCTCAAACAAGGGAAAAGAAATAGTACTTGACTGAAGTGGTGGTATAAGTTGAATTAGTCACCTTTCCAAGGAAAAGAAATAGTACTTGACTGAAGTGGTGGTATAAACTGAATTTGTCCCCTTTATAGGTTGTCGTCTGAGGCTTATTACACATTTAATTACATGACTGATCATAAATAATTGATACAGTTTGTATAAGCTTTGTTTTTTAAAAAGTACCTTCTGTATTTTAGTTGTTGAAAAAATAAAAATAGAAAAGTACTAAATGTCGTGCTGACTAAGACAGGTGAAGGTGAATATGTTTACCTTGCATGGTGCCCAAAGGTTCAACAGACTAAGAGATAGGTGAAGGTGGTTATGTTTATTTTGCGTGGTGCCCAATAGGTGGTTATGTTTATTTTGCGTGGTGCCCAATAGGTCCAACAGACTAAGAGATAGGTGAAGGTGGTTATTTTTTCCTTGCGTGGTGCCCAATAGGTCCAACAGACTAAGAAATAGGTGAAGGTGATTATGTTTACCTTGCGTGGTGCCCAATAGGTCCAACAGACTAAAAGATAGTTGAAGGTGATTATGTTTACCTTGCGTGGTACCCCAGAGGTCTAACAGACTAAAAGATAGCTGAAGGTGATTATGTTTACCTAATGTACAGATCTTTGTTTGTTGGTCGTAAGAAAAGCTTCGGCATCTTCTTTGGTCATTCAGGCAAAACATTGCACATTCAATTTGATCTTTGCTGGTCAGTTCCACGCCAGTTGACCACAGCTTAATAAAGTCAATTCTCTCACGTGAAGTGAAGACGAGGCTATCAGAACCCATACATATAAAATAAGTAAAATTTGCCTTTTAGACCATGAGGTCTACAGGGCAGATACTGTTAAGACCATCTGTTTCTTAACATAGGCCTATTTCTATAATTCAGTATATCCCTCAACTCCAAAAATGAAAGGAAAAAAAAGATAGAAACTAGTATAGTCGATAAATATAGATGTGAGATTCTAAAAAACGAATATTCAAATGTTACTAGAGTCACTAAATCACTCAATGTAATGATAATTCAACACAGAAGACCAAAACTAAAAAAAAGAAATGATGTATAAAACACTGAACTATAATTTACTAATACAAAAACACAACCTAATGAAATGCTCAGAAAGGCCTTAAGATAAAGGCATATCTTTATTCCTAATGCTAGGACATATTCGTAAAATTGCTCCTTCTTCCCTTGTGCTATTCGAGCGTGTACTGTGCCCCCTGAATCAGCATGGAAAATTATTAAAAGTCTCTAGATTAACTTACAAATTTGCGTAGGATGCTATAATCTTCTCTATTAAAAGGATGCCTGTAATTTGAAAGCTAAGATAAGGTACTCTTTCCAGGTGTCTGGGCTCAGAACAACATGGGCTTGAATTCAGCAGCTAGAGGCTCTAACCAAGAGTTATAACTACTCAGCCATCCTACTTTCTGTCTAGCTAGTATACATATATACATAAAAGTATGCATTTATATTTTAAGGTAAGACTTAGTCAATAGATTTACATACCTAGAAGAAAAATAATAGCTATGAAGACGAGACTAAGAAACCTTTTAACTAAATTCATCTCAATGACTGACTAAGTGACAGGTTCAAATACATTGAGTACACGAGCCAGAATTCCTATGTCATTCATAAATTTATCGAGATAATTTTTTCCCAACATTTAAAACTAAATAAACTTTTGAAAACACAGACTTGAGAGATTTTAATCAAACTGTTGATAAATTCTTCATATTGGTATGTTTTGAAAAAAACTACAATATCCCACTCAATGTTTACAAGTTTTCTATCATCAGATTTACAACTAGCAGATTACAGTAATCTGACGGACAAGTATTATAATTCTTGTTTTCACATGAATCTCAATTTCAGCAAGAATTTTAATTGAGAATATTAAATATAAACCACTGGCTCTCGGGAAAGATCAAAGCGTGGCTAAAACCAAAGTACACCCAACATTACGCAAAACTTGAACTCAAAAGATAGTACTTTTATTATCTAAAAGATAAAAACTCATAAACTCATATTAGTGATTTATAACTATTAAGCTCAGGAGTCACCATCCTTAGCTGGCAATAGTAAGAAAAACTGGCAACAATTGTTTTACTAAAAAAACAAAAAAAACAACAAAAAAACAAATGTAGATTCTGAGGTATCTATAGTGCACGATCTTGCTATTCTTCTATTACTAAATTGAAGGTCAAATACCAAACCTGCTACTCACTGCCAAGGATGGTTTCACATTAACCTCTCACCTACAGAAACGAATTTAAAAACGGTCACAAAGTTCACTCCCCGAACCCTACCACCCCATTCCGCGGCTACGCCAATGCCATCGAATGACAATATTTGAATAACGATTCTCTTTTAACTGAAGAAGTGTGTTTTGTTTCTGTTTCCGTTTTATAAGACTGACCCACTGACCTACTTAGAGCAACAGACCAGTACGTTTGAAAGAGATCTATTCAATTAAAAAAATGTCGGTTCTTTTCATGATCCAAGATAATAATGACGTCATGGGAATTCATCGTGAGGTTATAAATTTCCGCCATGACATGTCTGAGAAAAATACTAAATGTCAAATGGCAAGACAAAATACCAGATACAGAAGTCCTTCGAAGAGCGTGTCTGCAAAGCATCCCCACAATCCTGATGCAGTCCCAGCTGCGATGGGCAGGTCCGCCTACAGAATGGAAGACCACCGCATCCCTAAACGACTCTTGTATGACCAACTAAGCCCAGCGGTTCTCAACCTTTTAAGCTCGACGACCCCTTTTTACAATCCCCCACTCTGCCGCGACCCCCCCCCCCCACACACAGTAATAGAAGAAGAGACAAAATACAATCCATATTTTCGATGGTCTTAGGCGACCCCTGGCAAATCGTCAATCGACTCCACAAGGGGTCGCAACCCACAGGTTGAGAACCCCTGAACTAAGCAAAGGAAAGCGCTCGCAAGGTGGTCAAAGAAAGCGCTTCAGGGACACCCTCAAAGATTCTCTGAAGGCGTTCAGCGTAGACCCAGGCACCTGGGAGACAGAGGCACATGACAGAGCATCATGGCGTCGCGCTGTGAAAACTGGCGCACAGGTTGCTGAGGAAAAAAGAACAACGCTGGCAGAAGAAAAACGCCAGAAAAGAAAAGCAAGGCAAACGACACTAGCTCCAGCTGGAATAACCTGCCCAGTGTGCGGCCGAACATTCCGGGCTCAAATAGGTCTCACCAGCCACATGAGGAGGCATAAAACCCCAGTGCAAAGCCCTCAGCCCCCGTGGAGGACAAAGTGGTCATCATCGAACCACGATGAACGAACTATATATATATATATGATTTCCGCCTAATAGTAAAGTAGTAAAGTGGTAATGTTAGGGTTCGAATCTCGGTATTGACTGGGACTCTGACACCGAACGCTCCTGAGTCCACCCAACTCTCAATTGTTTGTTTGTTTTACATAATTCGGATGTTCCTTCAGAGTTGAAGATAGTTTACTTCCTAGTCCAAACCTCCCGTAGGACGACGGGGGATGGGAGCGGGCAGGGTTTGAACCCTCGATAAATCCGAACGACAGTCCAGCGCGCAAACCGCACGACCAGGCAGCCATCTGATGGGTACCTTATCCAGACCATTCGCTATAGACGGCCGCAAAAGACCAAAAGGTCGCTGCCACGTCTTACGGACCTGTGACGTGGCAACGAGCTATTGGTGAAAAACTGGCCACAGGTTGAGACGTTGCAGGTCAGTGTTGACGCTTTCTACGACTATTTGTCTCGACCTGACACCAGTAGTGGAAAGTAAAGTAGAAACTAATGACCTTTACTAATGACCTGCCTATAGACCACAAGGCTAGAAAGAGGTAGCTTGTTCTGTTTTTTTGTTAAAGAAGCATAAAACTGTCACTCACGGTCATGAGAATATTATGATGAAGTCAATGTTCTTCTTCTGATTGTTCATTGATAAATTTAACAAGTTAAGCGCATGTCATTTAGCATTTGACATTTACCATTTAACAAACAACATATTAAAAACTTCTTTAAAAAAACAGAGCTTATCTAAAGGGGAAGAACTCCGTCCTTAAAACTATATCTACCAATAAATGAACAAGTTATTTCCGTTATTCGATATCAAACAGAATAATTAATTACCAATAATTAATTGACTAATTGAGTATTTTTGATAATTGATTCATCTTTTGTTAGGCACAATAAATAATTGTTTAAAGTATCAACTTGACTGGAGAATGCGTGAGGGAGAAATAGCGTTAACATTTTTTAAAGTAAACCCAATAAATTTATCTGTGAATACTGAATGAGTTGTTTCCCTTGTTGATATTAAGCAAACTAATGAAATACAGGTAATCGATTGTCTAATTGGTTACTGTTTTTATTTTATCGATTGGTGTCTTGTCTATGTCAATGAATAATTTTGCGAAGTTTCAACTTAATCCGATAAGAAATGTGGTAGAAAAAAACGTATTCATCTTTTTACCAGACAGCGTGAGCTGATATAAGCTTTGTAAAAATGTATTCAAACACCTGTTTTAATACATAAACTAAGTGAAAGAACGACAATCCTTTATTCTAGTTTGTGATTACATATTTACACCAACAGCAGACAATGGTAGGCCCTATCCACAGACTTAACAAAATAAACACAAGGGAATAACTACCCTAGAGCAATTAAGTTTTTCATCCGGCTAATTATCTTCCCTGATTATGATGCTTTCACTCAATATTCAAGTCAACATAAAAAAAATTCTGTATATCGAATAATAAAATCATTCACGTTCTGTGAAATCCGGATAATTGAATGTTCGGGTTTTTATAACAAGCTTTTTTGACTGTATAACAATCTGATTTTGTTTTCGGTACTTTAGGATTAACACCGAATAAAAGGCTGGACTGATTAAACGGTTGTTTAGTTTACTGGATTCTAATGGAGTTATTTAAATTTTGAAATGTGAATTCTAGAGAAGAAAGAATATTGCAACTCATTTTTTTTTTCTTTGCAAATCAAATTTATCTCCTATAAAAGAGAGATCAACAGAAACACAATTAGAGGCCATCTTCATATATGGAGGTGTACCATCGTATATTCACATTATGGATTACTTTATTTAATGCAAAAATATTGATCGTTTAAGTGGTAGATGCAATCTTCTTCTAATGGTCATGAAACGGTAATATGGATAGCTAGCTAGAAAAACAATATCTTTGGTTTGATCAACAGATTCTTCAGGATCGTTCGATTCTTTAAATATCTTGTGAATGTCATGAAGACCTACTAAAAACTTCCTGGTAGTAGCTTCATATGACTGGTTTATTTTTTTTCTTTGAACCTTATATTGATGTAACATAGATCTAAAATCAATCAATAGCTCAGAACAAAGATGAAGCTTTTATCATCACGATGTAAGGGCAATGAAATATTTTCAATTTTGTCTTAGCATGTCTTGTCTGATTGTTTTGTCTAAATGACATGTCTGAATGTCTTGTCTAAATGTCTTGTCTAAATGACATGTATGAATGTTTTGTCTAAATGTCATGTCTAAATGATATGCCTGAATGTTTTGTCTAAATGTTTTGTCTAAATGACATGTATGAATGTTTTGTCTAAATGTCTTGTCTAAATGACAAGTCTGAATGTTTTGTCTAAATGTCTTCTCTAAATGACAGGTCTGAATGTTTTGTATAAATGATATTTCTGAATGTTTTGTCTAAATGACATTTCTTAAAGTCTTGTCTAAATGTTTTGTCTAAATGACATGTCTGAAAGTCGTGTCTCAATGTCTTGTCTAAATGACATGTATGAATGTTTGTCTAAATGACATGTCTGAATGTTTTGTCTAAATGACATGTCTGAATGTTTTGTCAGAATGTCTTCTCTGAATGTCTTGTCTAAAAAAATCTAGTCTAATGTTTTGTCAAAATGTCTTCTCTGAATGTCTTGTCTAAATTTCTAGTCTAATGTATTGCCTCTGTGTCTTATCCGAATGTCTTGACTTGATATCTTGTCTCTCTATATATTCTGGGTGGCTTGACTCGATGTCTGGAATTCATGGGAACTTTTAGAGCTTGAATAAAACGGTCTGAAAGGATCTAAGACAGTCGCCCAGTTTTATTAATGCATTGCTATCAAACAGACAAAAAAAAAAAAAAAAATTAATTAATTTTAGACCAAGAACGCCTAATTTATATATAAGCTACGTTTCCTAGTGAGGTTGAAATAAGAATTTTATGAATGGAATTATTGAATAAGAAACTAGAAGAGAAATGGAAAAATAATACTTCTTTATAATTTTGTAGAAATGGTAAAAGCTTTATTTCCGGGGTCAATGACTTATTCTTAACCGCAAAAGGTTCAGTAGATAAGAACAATGGTTTTAAATGAACGCATTCAAACTTGCGTAGTGTCTCCCTAAGCAAACAAATGTTCGAAATGTATACAAAACAATGGTTCTCAAACATTTGTCACCGTTGACCAAAACGAGGTTAAAATGTTTAGACTTGTAAGGCCTGGGTGGATGTATTTAATATGTTCTGTTCAAGGCGTCAAGCGATTGGCTTTTAAACACTAGCTAGGATCCTGGTGAAAAAGTGCCACAAACTAATGGATACCGTTAACTCTTTGTCTCCGCAATTATTCTCCACATTCTGTTTGAATATTCTACCCAGTTATCATTAAACTTGAATGACATTTTTTTGTTTCTAATTAGAAAATGTTACTTTTGGTTTACAATTGTAGTTGGAGAATTCTTTTTATATAAAACAGAATTAAAGTTTATAAAAGCAAAAATTAATTTAATTTGATGGGATCAAATCAACGATGGTATCGCTACTTAGGAGAGAAAGAGTTAAAATAGGTTTAAATAGGCTATTAATTATATCAGGTACATTTACTGGGAGAAGCAAACATATCGATAACTCTCTTTTAAAAAAAGTGTTTATTTAGTTCAGTTCTGTCCCTTTTCTTTTCATCATTAAATGACGTGACATTGTTTTAACACTTTGGAAGTAAAAATAAAAGTTGTCTCCCATCTGTCTATAACTAGTTTCACGTATTACTCGTCTTAGCGCCATGGAAGTCCAGATTTATGATGGCTGTCTGACCGTGCTGTAGGCGCGCTGGACTGTCGTTCATTGTCTCGATGGTTCAAGGTTCAAAACCTGCCATTTCCCGTCGTCCTGTGGGAGGTTTGGACTAGGAAATAAAATATCTTCGCCCTTTAAGGAACTTCCGAAACATGTAAAACATATTACAATCATTTTTAATAGTTCTAAACCATCAACTTTTCACTATCAACGTTTCACTATCAACTTTTTCCTTTTAACTTTTCGGTTTCCACTTTTCACTATAAACTTTTTACTTTTAACTTTTTAGTTTCCACTTTTCACTATAAACTTTTCGCTATCAACTTTTCATTATCAACTTTTCACTATCAACTTTCCACTATCAACTTTCGCCATCACCTTTTTGCTATCAACTTATCGCTATCAAATTTTCGCTTTCATTTTTTACTATCAACTTTTCGCTATCTATTTTTTAAAACAACTTTTCACTAACGACTTTTTGCTATCAACTTTTCGCAATCAGCTTTTCACTATCAACTAATCACTTTCAACTTTCGCCATCACATTTTCCCTTTGAACTTTTCACTATCAACTTTTAATATGAACTTTTCATTATCAACTTTTTAATATGAACTTTTCACTATCAACTTTTTGATATAAACTATTCACTATCAACTTTTTGATATGAACTTTTCACTATCAACTTTTTAATATGAACTTTTTAATATGAACTTTTCACTATCAACTTTAAAATATGAACTTTTCACTATCAACTTTAAAATATGAACTTTTCAACATCAACTTTTTGATATGAACTTTTCACTATCAACTTTTTAACATGAACTTTTCACTATCAAATTTTTGATATAAGCTTTTCACTATCACCTTTTTATAATGAACTTCTTACTATCAACTTTTTTATATGAACTTTTCACTATCAACTTTTTAATATGAACCTTTCACTATCAACTTTTTAATATGAACTTTTCAACATCAACTTTTTAATATGAATTTTTCACTATCAACTTTTTAAAATGAACTTTTTACTATCAACTTTTTAACATGAGCTTTTCACTATCAACTTTTTTATATGAACTTTTCACTATCAACTTTTTAATATGAACTTTTCACTATCAACTTTTTAATATGAACTTTTTACTATCAACTTTTTTATATGAACCTTTCACTATCAACTTTTTAATATGAACTTTTCAACATCAACTTTTTGATATGAACTTTTCACTATCAACTTTTTAAACTGAACTTATTACTCTCAACTTTTTAATATGAACTTTTCACTATCAACTTTTTAATATGAACTTTTCACTATCAACTTTTTAATATGATCTTTTCACTTTCAACTTTTTAATATGAACTTTTTACTATCAACTTTTTTATATGAACCTTTCACTATCAACTTTTTAATATGAACTTTTCAACATCAACTTTTTGATATGAACTTTTCACTATCAACTTTTTAAAATGAACTTATTACTATCAACTTTTTAATATGAACTTTTCACTATCAACTTTTTAATATGAATTTTTCACTATCAACTTTTTAATATGATCTTTTCACTATCAATTTTTTAATATGAACTTTTCACAATCAACTTTTCACTATCAACTTTTTAATATCAACTTTTCACTATCAACTTTTTAATATAAACAATTCACTTTCAACTTCTCACTATTTTAATATCAACTTTTTACTTTTAACTTTTGCAATCACCTTTTCACTATGAACTTTTCACTTTTAACTTTTGCAATCACCTTTTCACTATTAACTTTTCGCTATCAAATCGTTGTACCACAGACTGTTTGTCTGACGTGTTTCGGCTGACCCTACAGAAGTGGAGATTATTCCATTCTAGCCTGAACATTCCAAGGAACACTGGGCAATGGCGTCGTGAAGGGTTTGAACCTAACTACATCAAGATGACAGCTCATAGTGCAAAACTTACGACCATGCCGCCTTCCTCAATCAAAAAGATCATACAATTTTCAAACAGGAAGATTGAGAATACATTGTAATACTGGCAGCCTAAGAACAACTATAGAAAAGTTCGATTTCATAAACGTATTTTATATTATTTCCTTGGATATCGATAGTCAATGAATTGATTAATTGCTAATGACAAAGCCTGCATGGTGAAGATGTTAACATATGGTGTTGTCTAAACAGAGGAGTATCCTATTAAAAATAGTTATTGAACAATATAATAGTCATGATCTAAATATAAGTATTTATGCACATAAAAGTGCAGCCCTGTCCTTTGTTGCCACCTTTGTTTTCATCTGAATTTTATTCTTTGTGGTAATTCTGTACACACCCAGAGCTCCAAAAGACAAGCGTTTAATTTGTTTCGTTATACGCTAGTAAGAATTCTACTTTTTATCAAATGTTTATTAAGTAATTTTATTTATGTTTAAAATTTTGTTGAGAAGTAATATTGGCCGTTGCAAAGGATTTGCAGCCGCAACGGTATTTTTGTGGAACGTGGACTATGCAGACAAAAACAATCTCCTTAAGTCCAAATGTCGGCCACAGAAGTAATAAAATAGTTTTAACCAGATATCTTGAATTACAATGAGTTATGAAATGTACTATTATAACAGAGCATTTAATTGATTTCTAGGAAAATATTATCCTTGTTATGTTTTAATAATAATAATAACGGTAGGTGTGATTACAATAATAATAATAATTTTATTTATAAAGTGCTGCAAACAAACAAAATCTAGGCTCAAGGCGCAATGATTATTCATGTATTATTTATTGTATTAGTCTGTTATTATCTGAAGAAAAAAACTAACTAAAAGTAAATACGTATTATTTTTTAATTAAAAAAATTACTGTTTTGCCACTTAGGTCCCTCAAGATGTTAAATATTTGGCCATGTTATTCAGTTAAACTGGTCCTCTATGTGCTCTGGTCTGTTGTTTCGATAGTCCCGGGTTCGGACCGGCCCCTGTCCACTGCCGTCCAGCGGGAGGTTTAGACTATAATGTAGCAATCCTTAACTCTGAAAGAAGGTCCGAAACATTTACATAAAAATTCCCCGGATATATCTGTCCTGCTATTAGTAAAAGCTACCTTTAACTTGGTTATAGCTATCATACTACCTGTTAAAGCTACCTTTCTCCCTGTTATGACTATCCTGCTACCTGATAAAGCTACCTTTCTCCCTGTTATGACTATCCTGCTACCTGTTAAAGCTACCTTTCTCCCAGTTATGACTATCCTGCTACCTGTTAAAGCTACCTTCCTCCCTGTTATGACTATCCTGCTACCTGTTAAAGCTACCTTCCTCCCTGTTATAACTATCCTGCTACCTGTTAAAGCTACCTTTCTCCCAGTTATGACTATCCTGCTACCTGTTAAAGCTACCTTCCTCCCTGTTATAACTATCCTGCTACCTGTTAAAGCTACCTTCCTCTCTGTTATAACTCTCCTGCTACCTGTTAAGGCTACCCTCCTCCCAGTTATGACTCTCCTGATACCTGTTAAAGCTACCGTTCTCCCTGTTATGACTTTTATGCTATCTGTTTAGGCTACCTTACTCCCTTTTATTACTATCATGCTACCAGTAAATACTACCGCTCTCCCTGTTATGACTATCATGCTACCTGTTAAAGCTACCTTCCTTCCAGTTATAGATATCTTGCTATACCAATTAAAGTTGAATTCCTTCCATTTAATATGGCTGAAGACATTTTCTCTCTTTTGCCATGTCATATTTTTTTTTTGTTTGGCTCTCTTCAGTCTACTGTTCAGTTTGTTCCCATTCAGAACTTTTTGTTTGGCTCTCTTCAGTCTGCTGTTCAGTTTGTTCCCATTCAGAACTTTTTGTTTGGCTCTCTTCAGTCTACTGTTCAGTTTGTTCCCATTCAGAACCTTTTGTTTGGCTCTCTTCAGTCTGCTGTTCTCATTCAGAACTTTTTGTTTGGCTCTCTTCAGTCTGCTGTTCCCATTCAGAGCTTTTTGTTTGGCTCTCTTCAGTCTGCTGTTCCCATTCAGAACTTTTTGTTTGGCTCTCTTCAGTCTGCTGTTCAGTTTGTTCCCATTCAGAACTTTTTGTTTGGCTCTCTTCAGTCTGCTGTTCAGTTTGTTCCCATTCAGAACTTTTTGTTAGGCTCTCTTCAGTCTGCTGCTCAGTTTGTTCCCATTCAGAACTTTTTGTTTGGCTCTCTTCAGTCTTCTGTTCAGCTTGTTCCCATTCAGAACTTTTTGTTCGACTCTCTTCAGTCTGCTGTTCAGTTTGTTCCCATTCAGAACTTTTTGTTTGGCTCTCTTCAGTCTGCTGTTCCCATTTAGAACTTTTTGGTGGTAATTTTGTGGAGAGAAGCTCCTGAGCAGAACAAATCCAGAACCACCTGTGAGTTGCATTCAAAGTAACATCAACTTTTTTGAAAGCCAGTACAAGGTAAGAAATATAGGAAACAGCAATGCATCCAACTTTTTAAAATACAATATGACGTCTATAATTTGTTTAGATATTACTTGTCTCAATAAGAGCCTGACAACTATATTCATTTTGTCACTTTCAGCGTGCGCAGTATGAATGCAGCTTTTCTTTTTATTGGAATCTCAGCTAACTTCTTGTTTCAAGGTTTGTCTGCTTTTCAAATAATAAACTACAGTACATTTTATTTTGTTTCAAAATATAACAGTTTTGAAAAAGAAATGTATTTTCTTAAACCTTAAACTAAGTTTTTGAATGAAAATCAATACGATCTTATGGAATCTCGGGCACTACCTAAAAAAACCTACTTTTTCCTAGGCCCAAAATTTAACTCTTTTTCTCCTAATTGACGACAAGTAAAGTAAATTAATGTTTGATTTTATAAACTTGACTGTGTCTTATATAAAAAGGGAATGCAGTCTTCTGTAATTCTAGACCAAATAAAACATTTTATGCTAAACAAAAAAGTTATTGAAAATTAATCATAACGGGGGAGTGAAATACTACTAAGCAACATAAAGAACCTCGTAAAATGTGGAAAATAATTACGGAGAGAAAGAGTTAATCAACTTGCTTTAGCGCTTTAATCCAAAAACAAAAGAATCAATGTATCCTAGGCTGATACCAAACAATCAATGTATCCTAGGCTGACACCCAACAATCAATGTATCCTAGACTGATACCAAACAATCAATGTATCCTAGACTGATACAAACAATCAATGTATCCTAGGCTGACACCCAACAATCAATGTATCCTAGACTGATACCAAACAATCAATGTATCCTAGGCTGACACCCAACAATCAATGTATCCTAGACTGATACCAAACAATCAATGTATCCTAGACTGATACAAACAATCAATGTATCCTAGGCTGACACCCAACAATCAATGTATCCTAGGCTGACACCCAACAATCAATGTATCCTAGGCTGACACCCAACAATCAATGTATCCTAGACTGATACAAACAATCAATGTATCCTAGGCTGACACCCAACAATCAATGTATCCTAGACTGATACCAAACAATCAATGTATCCTAGACTGATACAAACAATCAATGTATCCTAGGCTGACACCCAACAATCAATGTATCCTAGGCTGACACCCAACAATCAATGTATCCTAGGCTGACACCCAACAATCAATGTATCCTAGACTGATACCAAACAATCAATGTATCCTAGACTGATACAAACAATCAATGTAACCTAGGCTGACACCCAACAATCAATGTATCCTAGGCTGACACCCAACAATCAATGTATCCTAGGCTGACACCCAACAATCAATGTATCCTAGGCTGACACCCAACAATCAATGTATCTGGGTGGAGTGTTGTATGCCTCACCAGTGGTGTCCGGGGATAAGCCTAGCAGCTAAGCGTATCCCAGCGTTCTGAGCTTACCGAAACTCCTGGCAACGCGCTTTGTCGTATTAATAATAGAGAGAATGTCAAAAAAAGGCCATTTTTAAACATGTTTCTCGTAATCAACCTAGTTTTATTAAAAAAGTCGTGTCACATTAAGCGTAATAAATAAGGAGGTAGTGCAATAATATTACGCGATGGACGTTTACTCAAAATAAAGTACAAGTATGTCTGATATGAGCCTGATCATTGTAAGATTATATTTGTGTTAAGTAAGACCTCTTGACGCGTTAAGTAAGACCTCTTGACGTGTTAAGTGAGACACCTTGACGTGTAAAGTGAGACACCTTGACGTGTAAAGTTAGACATCGTGAAGTGTTAAGCAAGACGTTCTGACGTGCTGATTAAGACGTCTTGTCAATAACTTTCTTTTTTTCCCAAAGCAAAAGTCGTCGACAGAATTATGTACATGAGTTGGGAGAATTTCGACCATTTTGACACAAAATTTCAACAGCATTGAATCAGCTTTTTTTCTAAATCAGCCAAGAAAAGAAAAAAAAACATATTGTTAGAAGTCACTGATTAGCATGCATGATTAAATCGACTCTTGAAACGCGTAGGACGTCACTATTTTCGTTTGTAGTAACGTCTGTAATTTATAAGATAAGAAGATTTGACGTTTCAAAGTTCTGAAAGTCTATATTGTTGAAAACGGTACACATTTTACAAGGTTCTTATAAGAAGATGAAATTAAAATGTTTTAATTTTTAAAATCGCCAATAAAGTCTTTTTTTTTTAAAAAACTAATATTGAAATATTGATTGATCTCACGGAAAAAAATGCTTTTACTCTCTTCTGTTGTCCGCATATTGGGTCCCCCTTGACAGGATTCGTGCACCCAGCAATAAAGTTTTGAGAAATGATGCATTAATCTATAAAGCTTTCACTTGTGAAAATAGACTTTTAATAATATCAGGTACTGTTGCTGTAGTCGAATCAATTCAATAGTTGTCCAAAGTTTTAAACTTCCAAAATTGAACAGGTACTGTCGGTCTGGTGCAGTCGATACATCTAAGTCAGCACACACAAAACTTTGCTGACCTGTGGTCAATGGGTGTGGAGCTGACCACTAAAAATAAGCTGGAATGCGCAATGTACTGTCTCCAAAACCAGACTGGTTGTCAAAGTTTTTCATTTGACCAACAGACAGGAACATGTCTTTTAGGTGAGTGACATTCCTTGACTTTCATCCATCTCTCTCTCTCGCTCTCTGTTTCTCTTTCTTTCTCTCTATCTCTCTCTCTCTCGTTCACTCGTTCTAGTTCTTCCTATTTTTAATTTCTTTTCCCCCTCCCCTTTCTTAAATTCTTTCAAGTGTGTAGATTTCTTCTTTCCCCTCATATTTCACGTTTTCGCGTCACTAATTACTGAGTCGTTCATTGTGGAGATCAGGTTCTTTTGTCCTTGTGTATAATCTCAGGTCTGATGATTTTAACGGTTCTTTTGTCCTGGTATATAATCTCAGGTCTGATGATTTTAACGGTTCTTTTGTCCTGGTATATAATCTCAGGTTTGATGATTTTAACGGTTCTTTTGTCCTGGTGTATAATCTCAGGTCTGATGATTTTAACGGTTCTTTTGTCCTGGTATATAATCTCAGGTTTGATGATTTTAACGGTTCTTTTGTCCTGGTGTATAATCTCAGGTCTGATGATTTTAACGGTTCTTTTTTCCTGGTGTATAATCTCAGGTCTAATGATTTTAACGGTTCTTTTGTCCTAGTGTATAATCTCAGGTTTGATGATTTTAACGGTTCTTTTGTCCTTGTGTATAATCTCAGGTCTGATGATTTTAACGGTTCTTTTGTCCTTGTGTATAATCTCAGGTCTGATGATTTTAACGGTTCTTTTGTCCTTGTGTATAATCTCAGGTCTAATCATTTTAACGGTTCTTTTGTCCTTGTGTATAATCTCAGGTTTGATTATTTTAACGGTTCTTTTGTCCTTGTGTATAATCTCATGTCTGATGCTTTTAACGGTTCTTTTGTCCTGGTGTATAATCTTAGGTCTGATGATTTTAACGGTTCTTTTGTCATAGTGTATAATCTCAGGTTTGATGATTTTAACGAGTTCTTTTGTCCTCTTTTAAACTTCAAAGGAAATAAAGCGCAAAATATTATCAATAACTTGAAGCCAAAACACTTTAATCAACCAAGCTAATCTTTATTATATCATTAGGCTACTATATTAACTTCATATATAATATACTCATTACGCTAAACTGACAGACCAAATTATAAAATCCATTTATCAACATCCTTTATCCCTTATAGAGTTATCTTCTCTTGAGTTTCTAGAGAATTTTTTGACTTAAGGGAAGTATTCTGGGCCATTTTCTTAAACTTCGACGTCTACCGATGTAACATTCTAAGTCCATTCCCAAAACTAAACAAAGTTGAAGGTTAATACTTGATACTGCCGTACGAATGACTATCTGGTCTGATATTGTACCTTTTGCTAGACGATGTAAGGGCCCAAGACCTCCCACTTCCTGTCAAGATTTTCTCACAAAGTAAGTGTAAGTTAAGTTCTCCTTTTAGAAATGTGTAGGGCAGATGGTGTAAAGGTCATCTGTTTCTATGGCCCACGACAAACGAGGGTTACAGGTCGCCAGCTTAACGACCAAACGCTTTTACTTTCACTTAACTAATGTCAGGTACACATTATAGCTTGGTGGACGCTGAGGCGCCTAAAGATTTCGAAATTTAAAATCCCAGTCTTCGTCAGGATTTGAACGCGGGACCACCGGTTAGGAAGCCAAGCGCTTTATCGCTCAGCCACCGCGCCTCCTTTCTTCCCAAGAATGTCCTTCAAGAAATTAAAGTTATTAAAAATGTCTTTTAGATGAACATTCTGTTATCTATGCTGACTTTTTTGTTCAATCGACCAGGTTACTGTGTCATCACCTGGCCTAATAGTACAAGTTCTACAGTACAGTTGTATCAGGTGCAGCAGCCAAAGTGTGAAAACACACCAGGATTCCAGGTCTACACTTTTGGTAACATCAGAGCTTGTCTCTGGGTGTCTTTTGAATGGAAAACATATACTGAAGCTGTAGCTGACTGTGCGGGTAAGAAAGTTAGACACAGATGTGTCACCCCTTAAAATTTGACCCTGAGAGGATTCTCAAGTTATGAACACAGCGTCAATTTAGCTTCGACCTATCACACTTGTCTCAATACAGTCCATGGAGGCGCGATGGCTGAGCGGTAAAGCGCTTGGCTTCCGAACCGGGGTCCAGGTGTTTGAATCATGATGAAGACTGGGATTTTTAATTTCAGTATCTTCGGACGCCTTTGAGTCAACCCAGCTCTAATGACAGGTTACGAGTTCCGAATTCTTCAAATTGATACGCCGACCGTATTTAATGCAGTGACTTATGCTCTTGTCATTAAAATAGATGATAAGAACAGCTGGAGTGATTTAAATACTTGGTATGCTATATGGCTGGCAGTTAAAATGCAAGCTCCAAAACTGGGTGGTAAAAACAAACAAACAAGATTCCCTTTGAAACCTTACCATCTATAGGTACCATCTATAGGTACCATCTATAGGTACCATCTATAGGTATCATCTATAGGTACCATCTATAGGTACCATCTATAGGGCAGACGATGTAAAGGTCATCTGTTTCTGTGGCCCAGGGTGAACGAGGGTGTCAGGTGACAGAGCAACGACCAATCACATTTACTTTTCCCCAATTTCAGGTACCCTTTAGAGCTGGACTCATTAGAATGTGGACTCAGAGGCGCCACAAAGATCCTCAAATTAAAAACCCCAGTATTCAAACCCGGGAACCCTTCCGTTCGGAAGCCAAGTGCTTTATCGCTCAACCTCCGGTAAAATAAAATGCTTGTAAAATGTTTTACATGTTTCGAATGTTCTTTCAGAGTTGAAGATAGTTTACTTCCTAGTCCAAACCTCCCGCAGAACGACGGGAATGGGAGTGGGCAGGGTTTGAACCCGGGACCATCGATAAATCCACAGGACAGACCTGCGCGCAAACCGCACGACCAGGCAGCCATCCCAATAATGAGGAATAGAATATTTTATGTTTGCGATACTAATTTCAGTTGGTTCTAGAAAACACAAAAAGGATGCTTTTTTATCTTAATCTCGTGCTTCAGAATTTATTTCATTCATTTTGTTTGTCAGACGTGATCAGCGTCTATTGTTTGTATCTAAAATGTTTTACATGTTTCGGATGTTGCTTCAGAGTTGAAGATAGTTTACTTCCTAGTCCAAACCTCCCGCAGGACGACGGGGGATGGGAGCGGGCAGGATTTGAACCCTTGACCATCGATAAATCCGAACGACAGTCCAGTGCGCAAACCGCACGACCAGGCAGCCACTCTATTCAAGTCCCTACTCTCTTGCTTGCTTCTTCTCAATGTAGAGAATGCTATAGCTAAAATTAATTGAGTAATTCACGTCATTTCCTGTTGTTTTAACCCTTAAAATGCGTGTGGTAGCTAAGCCTCTAAACATCATAATTGTGATTCCCTTTTGTATGCACTAATTGTAAAACTGCTCAGCACTTTAAGGGTTAAAAGCAACCAAAAAGTACATTGGACATTATAAACTGTACACTTTTTTAGAATAACGCTAACGTACTTGCATTCGCTACTTTTTAATTAGCAATGAACTCAACCTTAATATCACTGAAGTACGCCGAGAAGCTGGGGATTCTGAGGAACAATTTTTCCATTTACACATTCATCGGACTTGATGACTTGATAACAGAGAGCACGTATGTCTGGCACGATGACCTAACTGTCATACAGAGTGAGCTCATCCCGCAATTATTCAGAGCAGGTAAAGATTTTTTAGTAACAGTTTGTAGTTCGTGAAATGTAACAAACAAATGTAAGAAGTAAATGTAACAAATGAATGTAACAAATGAATGTAACAAATGAATGTAACAAATGAATGTAACAAATGAATGTAACAAACGAATGTAAGAAGTAAATGTAACAAATGAATGTAACAAATGAATGTAACAAATGAATGTAACAAATCAATGTAACAAATGAATGTAACAAATGAATGTAACAAACAAATGTAAGAAGTAAATGTAACAAATGAATGTAACAAATGAATGTAACAAATGAATGTAACAAATGAATGTAACAAATGAATGTAACAAATAAATGTAACAAATGAATGTAACAAATGAATGTAACAAATGAATGTAACAAATGAATGTAACAAATGAATGTAACAAATGAATGTAACAAATGAATGTAACAAATCAGCGTCTGATACTTTAGAAGATTCATATTAATATTATCAAATGACTTCAATTGTAAATCCAAAGTCTCCTAAATTGATAACTCATTTAAATACTTGACAAGTATTATATTAACTCTTTCTCTCCTAACTGACGATTTGACAACATTAAAGTCCAACTCTAAACTCTAACTTGTGTTATATAAAAAGAGCATACATTCTTCTAAAATTATATACCTAACATAACTTTTTTTTTGATTACATGCAAAAACGTTTTTGAAGGCTAATCATTGGGTAGTGAAGCACAAATGAGCGAAATTTATATCGTGGAAAATAATTACGGAGCGAAAGAGTTAAACTACGAAAATGAGATACGACAAGAAATGTTTCGGACAACTGAACATCGAAATATACAATTACTATCATATATAAATAGCATACCGTGTCTCCAATCAGGAAGATTTAGATTGGCCAATATGAACAGCATGTATGCTCTCCTGACACAAAGAAGATTACGCTGGCTCGGACATGTCACCCGCATGCCAGATGGTAGAATCCCTAAAGATATCTTATATGCTGAGCTTGTGGAAGTAGTCAGACCTAAGGGCCGCCCAAGACTAATGTATAGAGATGTTTGCAAGCGAGACATTTGAGCCACAGGCATTAGCGAAAGTATGTGGGAAAACATAGCCAAAGACCGGAGTGCATGGAGACAGACTGTGCGTGCTGAGACAACCTTTGCTGAGAACAAAAGAATTGAAGCGGCCTTAATCAAGAGGGAAAAAAAGAAAGCTGCCCTGTCCGCTAGCCCTGTATGAGAAGCATACACATGTATGAATTGTGGCAAAGTCTGCCTTTCTAGAATTGGCTTGATTAGCCACACCAGATTCTGCCCCGCCTCAAGATTAAACCAAAACCAATGGCTCATCTAGGCGCATCCATTGCCTTTCGAGACAAAAAGAGCCATATATAAATATAAATAGCATACTGTCTCAACTTAAAAAAAAAAAAAAGTATTATATCTACCAACTCTAAGACATTGCTACCAATATCGTCCATGGTCACATTACCTTTACTCAAATTGTCTTCAGTTTAGTTAATATGAGTGATCTCCCGTTAATGTTCAGGTGTACATAAGCTGTAAACCAATAGAATTCCGTGTTTCATTTCTTTCCAGGGGAACCAAACAATAACAATGGCGAGGAAGATTGTGTGTACTATGAACCCGATACATTTGCCCTCAACGACGTCATTTGCACAACCTACAGCAATTATATTTGCGAAAAATCTTGCTATGATTATTGATTATGTTTTGTTCATGCATCATGGAATGGCTTTAAGCATCCCAGACACATGCAGGCGCAAACGCAAATACAAGCACAAACACACACACAAAGATATAAACACACTATTACACTATATAATATATATATATATATATATATATATATGTAAGAGTAAAACATTATCATTCAATTGTATGTTGTATTTTACATTACACTCTGTTTTGTTTTACATTACACTCTGTTTTGTTTTAAATAATTTCGGATGTTCCTTCAGAGTTGAAGATATTTTACTTCTTAGTCGTATCCTCCCGCAGGGCGACGGGGGATTGGAGTGGGCAGGGTTTGAAGATGGGACCATCGATAAGGCCGAACCACAGTCCAGCGCACAAACCGCACGATTCCGAAGATTCATAAGGAGTCCTATATTTCACGTGGATACTCAGCCCCAGATGCGACCTATATGTTTTCCACATTCAAAACAGACATAAATATGGCACGGTGGAGTTGATTTAAGTTTGTCTTTTTTATTCGCCGTCTACATTTGTCATAGTATTAATATCACATAACATCAGTGGCGTAGCTATGGTGGCAGAATGTGGGGGGGGGGGGGGGGGGAGGAAGCATTTGAAAATACATCCGGGCCCCCAAAAGAGTGTTAATTTTTTTTTTATATTGAATATTACGCCATTATCTTTGTCATGATGTCGAATGTCAAAATGCAAGGGCCCTTAAAGCGGTCGAGCCCCCGAGCCCCCAAAATGATGGCAAATTAAAAACGAGCTCGCTGTAAGGGAGTTAATAACAATGACCTACCTGCTTAACATCTAAAGGGAGATAGTAATGTATTGCTCTCCCTTGCAAACGTAGGCAAAATTATAATATCAATAAATAATGGTATAACTGGTATAAATGTTATAGTTACTTTAAATGGCTTTGTCTTTTGTCTGGGTTGTGAAGATTCATTTCTCGCAGATTTTAGTTATTACGACGAAGGGGGATGGCAGAGGTCAGGGTTTGAACCCGGGACGATTGAGAAATCCGAACGACAGTCCTGCGCGCATACCTCACGATTAGGCGAAATAAAAAAACATTCACACAATTGGGGGGGGGGGGGGAACTATTGCAATAGTTTCGTTATAAAAAGTGTCAAAATAACTTTGTTTGTAGAATCATTCAGTAACATCTTTACCTTTCAAGAAACATTAATTTTTCGAAAAAAGAATTATAAATAACCAAGGGAGTTTAAAATTAGAAGGGATCGTTTCATTCGAATATTCTGTTCATTTTCTTGTCTACTACAGAATATACTTGTAGAAATAGTAAACATTGCAAAGACATTCAGGTAAGAACTTACCATTCATCCTCTGGACGCTAGCCCTCTGATTGCTGACCTCGAGAAGCACAATCCAGTTACAATGAGTCAATAATCCAGTATAAAGAAATACTTTTACAATTCTACAAATCAAATTCATACACATTGATCCACAAACCAAAAAAAAAAAACACAATCTTTCACTAAGAAGAATAACAAACTACTTGGTCGTTACGTGTTAACATAGGGAAACTCTAGTTTAGAAACACACATCTTTCAAGTCAGCACGAGGAAAAAAATTGTTAGTAGCTGTAAGTGCGGAGGGGGAAAGGATTACAACAATGTATATTGGTAAGTACAAAAAGTGTTATCAGATTACTTCGGGAACTAAGCAGAGCAAACTGGTACCAGTGTTCAAAATACTTTTTTCCCGCATCACTTAAAGACAGGCCCGGTAATTGGAGGTCCTAGGAGGCTGCCTAGTTTGCCTGTGCCTAAGGCCGGCTCTGGTAAAGGTAAATTTACGATGGACTGGAAAGAAGCTAATGTCTCTTCTCTACTAAAAAAGGGGAGCCTATTCCGATATAGAAAACTACAGATCAGTATCACTAACAAACATCACATGTAAAGAAAAAAAAAGTTAACGATGCCGTTATCGCCAATCAAATGAACAAAATATCTATATAATATCAACATAGTTTAATGAAATGTATAGATTATATGAAACTTAAGTGATACGTTTAATAGATTAGAATACATAATAGAAGTTAATTGATTAGATTTTTCAAAGGCTGTTCAAAAAAGCTTCCAATTAACAAAAAAAAAAAGGGTTTATTTTGATTTGATCGTTCCAATACACAGATGTATTTCAGATTCTAGCAATGGATCTAACATGCTACAAAAATTTTTTAGGTGTCGCTTACAAAGACCTCATCACGAATGAAAAGATTACAAACAGGATAAATACAGCCATTGGACCCCACGATGACCTGCTAACCATTGTTAAAAAACTTAAACTAAAACTATATGGACACATCAGTAGGTCCCCAGGGCTCGCAAAAGACCTTCCTTCAGGGAACAGTACCAGGAAGAAGAAGAAGAGAAATACAGAGAAAGGGTTGGGAAGACAACATCAATGAATGGTCAGGCCTGTCCGTGAATGAAATTATATCCAAGTCAAAGGACAGAGAGGAATGGAGAAAGACGGTTGACAGTTCTTGTATGGTGCCCCAACGGTCCAACAGACTTAGGTATAGTTGAAGGTGATTCAAAACGTTCAAATCAACACCAATAATGAGATTCAACTGACGTGTAGTTCAAGGCACAATGTTAGATCCACTACTGTAGTTTTCTCAGCATAAAGTCTCTTCTCACTGATAGCATGATTTGGCCCATTCAGTAATTCGTTATGTTCTGGAAACCCTAGCTACTATACAGTGATAGCCTAGGAATTCAGCATTCGTTTAACTGAAAATCCGGGAGATAATCTATGAGGATTTTTTTGAAGACATCCACCCACCCTGGTGGCACTTCAACCTCTGTAGGGCCCTGGTCTGCAACTTCCCATTCAGATCTATCTTGTGTTGTACTTCTGCAGGCTTGAACTCTGAGCTGTTGTACATCTGCCTTTCTATATCATCAACCCATCGCATTCGTGTCTGCCTTTTTTAGCCGGTTAACACTCTTTTGCTCCTGTGTTCTCTGACATTCTTTCTAGCTGACCTGCCCAATGTAATCTGTTCTTTGACATTCTTTCTAGTTGACCTGCCCAATGTAATCTGTTCTCTAACATTCTTTCTAGTTGACCAGCCCAATGTAATCTGCTCTCTGACATTCTTTCTAGTTGACCTGCCCAATGTAATCTGTTCTCTGACATTCTTTCTAGTTGACCAGCCCTATGTAATCTGTTCTCTGACATTCTTTCTAGTTGACCTGCCCAATGTAATCTGTTCTCTGACATTCTTTCCAGTTGACCTGCCCAACGTAATCTGTTCTCTGACATTCTTTCTAGTTGACCTGCCCAATGTAATCTGTTCTCTGACATTCTTTCTAGTTGACCTGCCCAATGTAATCTGTTCTCTGACATTCTTTCCAGTTGACCTGCCCAACGTAATCTGTTCTATGACATTCTCTCTAGTTGACCTGCCCAATGTAATCTGTTCTCTGACATTCTTTCCAGTTTATCTGCCCAACGTAATCTGTTCTCTGACATTCTTTCCAGTTTATCTGCCCAACGTAATCTGTTCTCTGACATTCTTTCCAGTTGACCTGCCCAACGTAATCTGTTCTTTGACATTCTTTCTAGTTGACCTGCCCAACGTAAACTGTTCTCTGACATTCTATCCAGTTGACCTGCCCAACGTAATCTGTTCCCATTTATTTCCGTCTCTATAGAGGAGTCTTCATATAGTTGCTATATTTCTTGTTGGAGCCAGTTTTTCATCCAGTTTCATCATGTTTGGCACCATAAATTTTCCTTTCCCAAGTATTTAACAGATTTCCTGTTGTTTTTGCCAGTGTCCAGGTTTCACTTGCATGCATCAAAAATGTTTATTTATAGTTGTATATAGCGCAACTCTCATGCTTATAGCACGCTCAAAGCGTTATGGTCATATCTCTTTTTTGGACCAGTGTTGAGGAGGTGTCTGGTAAAAGGTTATCCGTGCTAACTTTAGAGGTTCAGGAAACACAACTCTGCTCATGTCGGGTGTTGAATATCGAGCCCCTTTAATAGCTAGCCATGCCAAGCTCAACCCTCTCTCGGCCACACAAGCCATTAAAGTTTTTACATTTATCGAGTGGGATTTAGTTAATATATCACTATTTTAACAAAATGTGATAGTGTTTTACTAGATTGACGTGGCGTGACAAGAGGGACAATAAGGGTGGCTACCTTTATTTTTTTATTAGAGTTAGTCCCCTTTATTTCTTGATTTTAAGTCCCTGTTAACTGTGTACAATGGTCACTTCCTCTTGAGTCTTTGAGCTGACCACTGTACATTATTGTGAACTAAATCTCCATAATGTTTATATAATAGTTTTGTTCTGCTCTGACTGTGTTAATCAAGAGGAGTGTGTCACTTTATGGGAATGTATCTTTCACTATTGAGCTAAGTAGACTTTAGTTATTTGTTGTTAATAGGTTGGTTTATGTAAATATTATGTCTACTTAGTCTCTTATCCTTTCCTGTATGTGTTTTTTTTTTTATATAGACCAGATTTGGGTCGTATAGTATGTAAAAGACAAACTTTTGTCTTGATAAGAGACAGTTGTGTGTCTCATGGATGACGGTCATTTGACTGTTAGGACCTGTATTATATTATTGTAATCCATTGTTTGTTTTGAGCAGAGACACTATTGTGTCTCTGTGACGGCAGTTCTATGATTATGTTGAACTGAACCGGCCCTACTATTTTGATTTTTTCTTCATTATTTGACTTGCCTTTGTTGGCCTTTATGCCCATTTTCTTTTAATGATTTTTTTCTTTTGTTCCTTAATAAACTCTTTATTAGTTGTACTGAAATCTCAAAGTTATTACTTGTAGGTCTTAGTAAGTTATATATCTAGAGGTTATAATTAATTGCCTTGGTAGTATAATTTGAGACCACAAGATATCACTAGACTAACTTGCCAGTACAGCAGAAGTCACTGGTCTTATGACCTATCCTAATTCTAGGTCACACGTGGGAATGCACATTTTTACTACCTTGAAATAAATGCCCATATTTTTTTTGTTGCCAAAAGGGTCAGCTGTTTAAATCCATTCTTGTCTGCTTACGTAAACACTTTAAGCATAGGGCTTACATATGTCTTATTCAGTGGTAAGACGACTGTGGTTCATCTCGTAGAGAACTGTTGTAAGTGACTGTATATTCATATTCTGGAGAGATTCGCTGACATCTGACGCATGTAAACGTGGCACTATTGTAGTGGCAGAGGAACCAGCCAATTTTCGTTTTTCGTTTGACTCGCTTTCTTCCAGAGCTGATGTAGTTGGATTTTTTCGCTATCCAAAGTATTCCAAAGAGTTTATTTCTTCCAGAGCTGATGTTATTGGATTGTTTTCGCTATCTAAAGAATTTATTTCTTCCAGAACTGATGTTATCGGATTGTTTTCGCTATCCAAAGAATTTTTTTGTCACTAGTTCTCAACATTTAGTGACGTAACATCAAAAGTCGACATCCACTAATGTCCTGTTCGATTTCATCCGGTCACAGGGCGTGGTGGCTTAGTGATGAAGCGGTTGGCTTCATAACCGAGAATTCTCAGTTTCGAATACCAGATTTTGAATTTAGGGATTTTTAGGGCGCCTCGTGTTTACCCAACTCTAATTGGACCTGACATGAGTTGGGGGGGGGGGGGCAAGTAGAGGCGGTTAGACGTTGTTCTAGTCACATGACACTTTTGTTAATAGTCGAGCCACAGAAACAGAGCTGCTAAATATTTCGCAACGGGAATTAACTTCCAGAATTAGTTGTATAAACAAGTAAACATAGGAGTCTTGTACTCAAAAGTCACTAAGATAGTATAAAATCGACCTTAGAGTCGGTTGGAAATTTAAGTAAGTCGATATGCGATCGATCTTAGAGTCGGTCGGAAATTTAAGTAAGTCGGTATGCAATCGATCTTAGAGTCGGTCGGAAATTTAAGTAAGTCGGTATGCAATCGACCTTAGAGTCGGTTGGAAATTTAAGTAAGTCGATATGCGATCGATCTTAGAGTCGGTCGGAAATTTAAGTAAGTCGGTATGCAATCGATCTTAGAGTCGGTCGGAAATTTAAGTAAGTCGGTATGCAATCGATCTTAGAGTCGGTCGTAAATTTTAGTAAGTGGGTATGCAATCGATCTTAGAGTCGGTAGTAGATGAAAGTTATTGAAAATGTAATGAACGTGAGAAATTGGCTGCAGAAGTAAATACCAGGTATATATATGCAGAAGTACCAAGTCATAAAGTCGTTATTTGTTCACTGCATATTTTAGGGTCGCTTCGATTACAGTTATCTACAAAATCTAGATAAGAGGGATTTTATTTATCAGTCTTATATCTCTGACACTGTTTCATCGTTTGAACAACATATAGAGATGGTATTCCCCATTAAGGAGTTAACTTCTTATGTGTGACATCTGCAAGTCATCTCATCTCTGCCAGTAGTCCTAACTGGGACATAGACCAGAAGCCAGCGTCTTGGCGAGTCTCTCCAGCTATCACCACGTCTTGCCCATCTGCTTGGCATCTGCTTCCAGATCGCGGCGCCATGCATTCCTGGACCGTCCCCTCTTCCTCTTTCTTTGGGGGTTCCTGGTTAAGGCTTGCGTTGTTATGTTGGATGCAGGCTTGCCAAGGGTGTGACCTATCCATCTCCAGCGTCCCTGACGGATATATACCTCAATGGGCTCCTGCCTTGTTCTTTGCAAGTAGTTCCTGTGATTGAAGTTAAGTATCTCAGACACAGAAGGTGATGGGAAGAGAACATCTAAGAATAAAAGGCCTATCCAAGGCAAAATACAGGAATGGAGAAAGACGGTCGACATATCTTGTGTAGTGCCCCAACAGTTCAACAGATTAAGGGATTGGTGAAGATGAAGATTTCAACAACACATGTAGACACATGCTAAAACGCATACACAAACATCCAGAAAATTAATCACATATCACTTATTACATTTACACATCCACATATCGAAAGTGGAGGCGTCTTGTTGCCGGAAATGGTTGACTTTGGCTATTTTTACGTCGGCCTTGAGACAGACAGGGTCAAGTAAACGCATGCGGCGTTATCTAGGGGTGGTGAATCGTGACCTCCGTGTATGTCGAAGGCGCCGAGTGAATAAACTGAGTCGACTTAAGCAAGTATTTCAGTGTTGCTTATTTTGTCTTGCCATATGATTCTCAAGAAGCAGCGCCCATTGACGCTCTTGTTTCGCACATGTGGTCAATGTTTCTCTACTCTACAGTAGGGCAAACAGAACTAAACAATGCATTTTTTTTAGTATTAACCAAACAGTGGTTCTCAAACATTAGTCAAGTCAAAACAAACTAGTTAGAACTAAGCAAACGAATATTAAGTTTTAACGAAACAGCGGTTCTCAAACATTTTTCAATTATGAAGAAAACGAATTAGAACTAAGCAAACCATTATTTAATTATAACCAAACAATGGTTCTCAAACATATGTCAATTTTGACATAACGAATCCGACATGTTCAAATTGATATATGGACAATGCTAGAAGCAGATATTTATGAAATTTAAATATCCGTAAATGTCAGTATTATTTCTTTTTAGAAATGTCATTAATGGGGTGTATTATTTATGGAGGGGGGCGCGGTGGCTGAGTGGTAAAGTTCTTGGCTTTCGAACTGAGTCCACCCAGCTGTAAAGGATGCCTGACAATAGTTGAGGAAAATTAAAGGTGGTTGGTCGTTGTGCTGACCACATGACACCCTCGTTAACAGTGGGCCCCAGAAAGAGATGACATTTACGTCATATGCCCTAAAGACGGCATGGTCTGAAAGGGAAACTTTACTTATTTATTACAGAAACTATATCTTGCTCTTTCTGTTACAACTCGGTTACATTTGTTCATTCTCCAGAAACCTAAAACCCAAAACTTTACAATCCACGATCAGTGGCGTAGCTAGGAATTTGCCAACCTTTGGGGGCCCGGTGGGCTTGATCTCTTTTGGGGTCTGCATTTTGGGTGATATTTAATATTTAATGTAAATAACACTCCTTTGGGGGCCCCCCTCCCCTCCCTAGCTACGCCTTGTCATTATCAAATCGAATTACTTGGCTCTCAATCTCAACATTTTTAATTTTGAAAAAGAAAAGAAGCCAATACACTGCTGTCCCATCAGCGTTAGAACCCCCGGAAGTATCAATGCTGGGAATATTTTTTTATATTATATCTCTGGCTATTGCTATTTGATCAATTGATTGATTTTTAATAACAAACAAGCCTTGTGACGATGTTAAATTTGTCTAAACAGTGGCTATGGATAATTCTAACATTCAATGTCTCTTTCTATTATCTGCAGATTTTATTCTTTTGTACAGACTTTGTACACAGCAAGACATCAAAAGGCAAGCGAATGTTTCATTATTACAATGGATAGAATAGAATTTTGAGCTGTAATCCTTGATTTTATTTATATTATAAGTAAATTTAAAAGTCAATTAAATATTTTTTTTTAACTCGAAAAAATTAAACTTAAAATATAATCTTCATTTAGGAAAACTTGTAGTTATAACCTTAAAGTTATTTAATTTGAAACAAAAAAACGTAGCATACAATTTTAAATTTGATAAAACAATGTTATTCTAGAGTTCGTGTTTTCTTTCCGGCTTACAGTGTCCTATGTATGAGTTGTGTATGTATCAAGAGATCTCTTAAGCTATCAAACGGATTCGAGTGAAATTGTGTGCACATGTTTCTTTTACCTCTAAGGTTCTTGCTGAAACGCTTTTAAGACAGATTCGCACCCCATCACGCCGATATTAACAAAAAAAGAAAAGAAAGCTTTCGATCTAACCATTTTTAAAATTTATTTCCTTAAAAGGCCACATTCTTAGTTAAAATATTTAATAATACGAAATAGACTTCCAGTATGTTTTTTTTCTCTCGCTAAAATAGAAAATAGCTGTGTCAAAATGTATATACAAAGTTTATAAAAACAAGGAGGATGTATTGTTTGTTTGTTTTTTTTTTTGGTGGGGGGAGGGTAAAAATACAAAAATAGTTTGAAATATTTCGTTATTGAATTTACAATTCTTAATTAGAGTCTATTTTGTAGACTAGCTCAACTGTTTGTTGGGTCGGGGGGAGAAATTAAATCTAGAATTTACCGGCTAAAATTATGTGTATGTGTGTGTGTGATGTGTTTGTGGGGGTGGGTATAAAGCTGGCAGTTCCTATGCAACAGTAACGTCTAACGATCTAATAGAAGGCAGGAGAGCCGCTGCTCGCCCACTTTTACGTTATACTGATGCATGCAAACACGACATGAAGCTCTTCGAAATCGACACTGGCAACTGGGAAGAGGTGGCACTGGATAGATCCACATGTAGAGCGAGCATAAAGGAAGGGTCACGGATCGCAGATGTCATACACAACAGAAGCAGAAAGAAGGGTGAAAATGCAACGGCGCCTGGTGATTACATATGCCCAACCTGCGATCGCAGCTGTGTATCAAGGATTGGCCTCTTTAGTCACACAAGAAGTTGCAAAGGGAAAAGATCGTCTCTCGAGACGTCAAATGCCACAAGGTAACGTCTGTGTAAGACACGATTATGATAATGGTTAAGGCCTGAAAGAAACAGAACGAGAGAGAGAGGGGGGGGGGGGAGACTGGGGGCAAGCATTTTGATGCACACTGTGCTGTGAGATAGACAAAGAGAGAGAAAGAGAGAAGGAGAGAAAGATGAATATGGAGTGAAAGAGAGAGAAAGAGAGAAGGAGAGAAAGATGAATATGGAGTGAAAGAGAGAGAGAGAGAGAAAAATGGAGAGAGAAAGAGAGAAGGAGAGAAAGAGAAAGAGAGAATTGTTCACTTCAACAGATTCTGTAAATCACAAGCTTCAAAGTATTTGAGCGGCTCGTTAAATTGTGGGCCGTAAAAAAAAAGATTGTGTCGATGTTTGGCCTGAATAATGAACATATAACACTGGAAAAAAAAATAAACTGGCGTCGCCGGTGGGTAATGCTGGTACTTTTTTTTTAAATTTTAAACTAATAAATGTCATCGATAACAAAGTAGTTAAAAGTTGTCAGTTATATACCCAGTATTTGTTTATATTTGTTTTTAGAAATACAAGGTTCGCCACTGTTATAGCTCTCAGTTATAGCTACCTTCCTCCTGTTATATTTAACCTTTCCAAGTAATAACTATCTTCCGCTCAGTTACATATAACCTTATCTCAGTTAGATCTAGTCGCATATCATTTTAAACAACCCAGCCACAAGTTAATCTACCCAGATCCCCACTCACAGCTAATCAGGCTTCAAATCTGTTTTAGGATATCGTCTTCTCCTTTCCAGTCTGTCGTTTGGTAACTCAGAGAAGCCAATGAAGCGGAACAAATCCAGTGCCGATGAGCGAGATAAGACTTGGTAAGAATTACGATACGATAATCTATATTTTGTTTCATGAAATAAAACTTAATGACTTTTTAAAATCAACTCATTAATTATTATTAAGTGATCATGTTTCTCTATTTATTTGGTTACAGTGTGGATAGTATGATTCTCTTTCTTCTTTTTTTTGGAATCACAGCCAATATTTTGAGTCAAGGTTTGTCTATATATGCAAAAGTAACTAAACTAAAATGAGATCTAATTTAAGAATACAAAAAGGGTTTCGTATGAAAATTATTTAGGAGTAACAGATAATTAATGTAACTTTTTTACATTTCTAAGTCAACCTAGTTACTACGCCATATTTCGCCATCAACCATTTTACTGCGTTCGTAGTACAGGCAATCAACCATCCTAGCATGTCCATTGCCAACGTTAATCATCCTACTGCTTCCTTGGACAGCATCAACCCTTTTACTGCGTCCTATTCGATATAAACCATCTTGTTTTGTCCTAGTCGACATTAAGTAACTTACCTAGTCCTTTTCCCACTTCAAACACTTCATTGCTTCCAAGTTCGGCATCAAGCAGCTTACCGCTCTCAAGGGCCGATAACAAACATCGTATTGCGTTATGGGTTTTCATGTTTCAATATTGAGTCTGAGGACGGCATCGTATAGCTTCGTAGTTATAGTATTGTTATAGAAGTGATTCTAGTTAAAATGCATAAGTCTAGATTGTTTAGTTGTAAAATTTTAAGATTAGTGTCTCAAAGGCCGATAACAAACATCGTATTGCATTCTGGGTTTTAATATGTACATATTGCTTCTTAGGACGACATTGTATAGCTTCGTAGTTTGAGTATTGTTATAGAAGTGATTCTAGTTAAACTGCATAATTCTAGATTGTTTAGTTGTAAAATTTTAAGATTAGTGTTTTAAGACCCCTAAATATTTTCCAGATACTGTCGGTCTCACGAACTCGATAATTCTAAGTCAACACACACACAACTTTGCTGACCTGTGGTCAATGGGAGTGGAAGTGACCACCAAAGATAAACTGGAGTGCGCCATGTACTTTCTATATAACCAGACAGGTTGTCAAAGTTTTTCGTTTGACCTACAGACAGGAACATGTCGTTTAGGTGAATGTTTATTGTTAATGTTGGTGTTTAAATGTTATTCTGACCTTTTTTTCATTTCTTTTAAACGGTCATTTTCTTTTTCTCTCATTCTCTTTCTATCTCTGCCGTGTTCTCTCTCTCTCTCTGTCTCGTGCTCTGTTTCTCTCTCTCTCTCTCGTGCTCTCTCTCTCTCTCTCTCTAGTTTTGTCTGTCTCTCTTTCTCTCTCTTTCTATCTGGCACATTTCTTATTCCATATGTTAGGACAAATTCGTATTAGTGCTCCTTCTTCCCTAGTGCCATTAGAGAATGGAATTGGGTTGCATGAATCAGCCAGGAAAACCAACGACTCATCAGAGTTTAAGTCATTGATTAACAGGCATGACTAGATTGACACATGAAATGCGTAGGACGTGACTTAACTACTTTTTTTTTTTTTTTTTTTTGAAGTAACGTCTGTAATTGATAAGATAAAATAGGGTTAGGGTTAGTAATAGAAATATATATCCAAACTAGTTGATAAATATAGTAAAAATTTAGGGTTTCAATTTTGTGTTGTTTATATTTTCATCGACCAGGTTATTGTATCATCCCTTGGCCTAACAGTACAAGTCCCACTGTACAGCTCTATCAGGTAGAGCAGACCAAGTGTGAGAGCACAGCCGGGTTCCAGGTCTACACTTCTGGTAACATCAGCGCATGTCTCTTTATGTCTCAAGACTGGATGAACTTTACGGACTCAGCTACCCAATGTGAAGGTATTAAAGTACTTCCTCCCTTTTGCCTCAAACTTGTAGGAACTGGCTTTTTCAGTTCACAGACCATCACCCACTGGGGTGCCTAATGACCGAGTCCATTCGTGGCTTTTTGTTAGAGAAGGCCTCACCACTGACCTGCAATGTGACAACCTGTGGGCGGTTTAGAACAATAGCTCGTTGTCACGCCGTACAGACCTGTGACGTGGCAACGAGCTATAGGTCTAAACTACCCACAGGTTGTGAAGTTGCAGTTCAGTATTGAGGCCTTCTATTATTATTATTATTGTCACGTATTACAAATTGAATTCTACTTTTAAATGGCTTGCCTAGGGGAACGTGACAATAGAAAAAGGTGTTGTGTCACTTATCTTAAGTCTGAATTTAATCAAAGACTTACAATAAATGACAAAAAAAAATGACACAAGAAATCGGAAGGTAAAATATCAACTTAAGGTTTAATAAAATATAACTCGAATAGTACTTTTAACTGAATCACATAAAGCAAGAAAAAAAAAAACATTTACTCAATACAAAATTGATGGGTTGACCAAAACCCTTTTACAAAAATGGCATGTAAAAATATTACAATACCAGAGTTTGAAAATATAATTACAAATACAAGCAAGGCCTTGAAAAAAGAAAAATCTTAACTTACACGATCAATTGGTATACCACGCACGGGTCACGCAATGTCTCCGCTATTCTGTCTCACGGCTGTCTCCGTATGTCTGTCCGTCAACGTTACACGGGCGGTCTTTATATAATATACCGCGCGTCGATATCAAGACAAATCTAGTAATTTCTAGAACAGAATAAGTCATCAACACCCAGATCTAGAACGCTCTTCAAAGAGACAGAAGGAAAAAAAACAACACCCTCCTTTCAACCAGAGGTACACACATAGGTCAAGGACCGGTCACTGTCTGTGTGGCTTGACTCACCGTGAAAAATAAAATAAAAAAAAACTTATTACACAAAGGGCAGACAACCTACAGGTCAAGAAAAAAAAATAGTATCTAGGTAACAATGCCTAGATACGTAACACCTCCCTCCTAAAAATAAAAAGTTTACATTTCCACGAAATGGAAATCTTTTTAGAATAATTGCAAAAATGATATTTACATTACAGAATGTATTTATCATGATATATATAAAAAAAAATATACATCAAAATACTTTTTACAATCTAGATAAGGCATCAACGATAACATTTTCGCTGCCTTTTATGTGTTTAAGATCTAGGTTGTACTCTTGTAAAAATAAACTCCACCTGAGAAGTCCTTGATTCTTGCCAGACATTTTGTGGATAAATGTAAGGGGATTGTGGTCAGTAAATACAACCAGTGGCCATCTGGACCCACTGATATAAAAATCAAAGTGTTGTATAGAAAGAATCAACCCAAGACATTCTTTTTCCACAGTAGAATAATTTCTTTGATGTCTATTAAATTTCTTGGAAAAGAAACAAATAGGGTGCTCTACTTGGAAATTATCTTCTTGGTAAAGGACTGACCCAACACCTGTGTCACTGGCGTCAATAGCTAACCTAAAAGGTTTTCCGAAGTCAGGAGCCATCAAAATGGGGGAGCTAGATAATATCTGCTTAATTTGGTTAAAGGCTTTCTGACATTCATCCGTCCAAGTAAATCGGACGTTCTTTCTCAGGAGGTTTGTTAAAGGACTGGCAATGACAGAAAAATTTTCGCAAAATTTTCTATAATATCCAGACATTCCCAAAAATCTTCGGAGTTGTTTCCGATCAGCAGGAATAGGGAAAGCTTGGATAGCTTCTACTTTGGCCATTACAGGTTTCACCTGGCCTTGTCCTACAATATGGCCTAAGTATTGGATGGAAGCCTGGCAAAAATCACTCTTACTCAGGTTTACAGTAATTTTTGCATGTAAAAGTTTAGTAAAAAGACAATGCAGTTGTTTACAATGGCTAGAAAAATCTTGGCTAAAAATTACTACATCGTCTATGTATGCGTGGCAATTCTCCATGTCAGCAAGCAGGGCATTTATCATTCTCTGGAAAGTGGCAGGAGCATTCTTCATGCCAAATGGCATCACTTTGTATTGGTACAGACCATCAGGGGTGACAAAGGCGGAGATTTCCTTTGCCCTATCAGTCAGGGGAACCTGCCAATAACCTGAAAGTAGGTCTATTTTGGTGATGTACTTAGCGTCACCAATACGATCTATGAGATCGTCTATCCTAGGGATAGGAAACGAATCGGTCTTTGTGACAGCATTTACCTTACGGTAGTCTGTACAAAAACGATAAGTCTTGTCCTGTTTAGGTATCAAGACACATGGGGAGCTCCAGCTACTGGAACTTGGTTCAATGAGGTCATTTTCAAGCATATACTGGATTTCTGACCTAAGTATGGCAAGTTTTTCAGGGTTGACCCTGTAAGGATGCTGCTTGACTGGAGTAGCCTCGCCAACATCTACATCATGCATTATAACATTAGTCTGTTTTGGTACATCAGAAAAAATGTCATTAAATTCATTAATGAGTTTCATGATAACTGGCCTTTCTGTCGAAGACAGATGAAACAGTTTTACATCCAAATTCTGTAATACAAAAGAATTAGGTATTTTGTATTGTCCAAATTTCTCCTTTACAATATCATCATCAATAGGAGAAACATGGCTATTTGAACAACTTTTGACTGTATTTAAAACACAATTACTCTTCTCTGAGTGATCTGGCCGAGATACATAAGGCTTCAGCATGTTTATATGACATAGCTGAGTCTTTTTCCTACGGTCAGGAGTTTTGATTGTGTAATTGAGGTCACTAATTTTGGTCTCAATTTCATAGGGACCAAAATATCTGGCTTGCAAGGGTTGACCTGGTATGGGCAAAAATACAAGCACCTTATCCCCGGGAGAAAATTCTCTAACACGGGCCTTTCTATCATACCAGCGTTTCATGCTGGATTGGGTGTTTTGTAAATTATTTTTGGCCAGAACACAAGCATCATAAAGTCTAGTTTTAAACTTAATTACATAGTCTAAAAGTTCTTCAGTGGCTGTTGGTGACAACAAAGTCTCTTTTATACATTTCAAGGGACCGCGCACCGAATGGCCAAAGACTAAGTCAAAAGGGCTGAATCCCAACGATTCCTGGACGGATTCACGGGTTGCAAACAGCAGCATGTGGATTCCTTCGTCCCAGTCTTTTTCGTGCTCAAAGCAATAGGTTCGGATCATGTTCTTGAGAGTCTGATGGAATCGCTCAAGAACGCCTTGCGACTCGGCATGATACGCACTCGACATGCAGTGTTTGATGCCCAACTGAGTCATGACTTGCTTGAAAAGATTGGCCGTGAAATTCGTTCCTTGGTCCGATTGGATGGACTTTGGTAGACCAAATAGAGTAAAGAACTTGATTAAGGCCTTTACAATGTTTGACGCTTTTATGTTCCTTAGAGGAATAGCCTCAGGAAAACGAGTTGAAGCACACATAATGGTCAACAGGTATTGGTTGCCAGCTTTTGTCCTTGGGAGAGGACCAACACAGTCAATAAGTACTCTGCTGAAAGGTTCTTCAAAGGCTGGAATCGGCTTCAGAGGAGCAACAGGGATATTTTGATTTGGCTTGCCAACCATCTGACAGGCATGACAGGATCGGCAGTACTGGATGACATCTTTCTTCAAACGTGGCCAGAAGAAGTGTGACATAATCTTGTGGTATGTCTTGTGGATGCCGAGATGACCTGACATTGGTGTGTCATGAGCCAGATTCATGATGTACGCTCGGTATCTTTCTGGTAACACGATTTGATGGCATATTCTCCATTCTTCTTCGTTGGATGCGTCTGGAGGTTTCCATTTCCTGAAGAGCATATCATCTTGGATGTAGTAGCACGTTGATGCTAGCTCTGCCTCTTGTGATGTCATTGCGGTTTCTCGGAGTTTGGCGAGCTCTGGATCCTTCTTTTGGTCCTCAATCAACTGTTTTCAAGTTGATGCCGGCTTTTCAGAATTTGGCGTTGGTTCTTCTTCAAGAGAAGCAAAGAATGTGGTGCTCAAGTCCACATCATCGTGGTTACTGTTGGCTTTGATGACGTTCTCTTCTTGAGATGCTTTCAACCTCATTGCCCTTGTTACTGCACACGCTGGATATAACCCTAGGTCTTCCTCGGGTGTGGCAGATAAGTCGGGTTTTTGAGTGACGATGGGTTCGGTTATCACCTTTCCACCTGCTAAGTCATTGCCTAACAGCAACGAGATGCCTTCCAATGGTAATGTTGGTCGGACACCTACAACAACCGGTCCAGTAATGAGATTTGACTTTATGTCGATTAGATGTAGAGGCACATCTATACATCCAAGCTCTACGCCTCGTAACAGGATGCTCTTCCCAGTCGATGATGATTTTGACAAGGGCAAGATACCCTCTAAAAGTAGCGATTGTGAGGCACCTGTGTCTCTCAAAATGGTGATAGGTCGTAGACTTGTAGAATCACCGGGTAGTGATACGAATCCTTCCGAAATGAAAGGCTTAAAATCCTCTAATAAAACATCAATTTTGGTTGATGCAGACTGGACTTGGGTCGAACTCTCGCTGGAGTCATTGACATCTCTAGGAGACGCAGTGGAGAAACTCTTTCTTGAGTCAGTAGAACATCTTTTGGATGTATTTGGAGAACTCTTGATGGAGTCATTGGAACATCGGGGTGATGTCTTATGGGAACTCTTGATAGAGTCATTGGAACATCGGGATGATGTATTATGGGAACTCTGGATAGAGTCATTGGAACATCGGGGTGATGTATTATGGGAACTCTGGATAGAGTCATTGGAACATCGGGGTGATGTATTATGGGAACTCTGGATAGAGTCATTGGAACATCGGCTTGATGGATTTGAAAAACTCTTGTTTGAGTCATTGGAACATCGTGGAGACATTTTCGGAGAGTCTTGTACAGTCAATACATTTGAAACAGGTGGTGTCGAGGTATTCTTGATATGACTTGATGATGAGGGAGTAAACCTCGACGACCACTGTACTGTGCAAGTGCTGACTTTTGAAGGAGCTTTTTCGTTTCTCTTCCTCAATTTCCAGCAATCGTCAATTTTATGGCCTTCTCGTTTGCAGTAGGAACAAGTAGCTTTACTTGTAGTAGGTTTTCTGTCATTTGTACTGCTGTTCTTGATGGAGTTGCTAGCAATGGACTCAGGCTGTTTGACTTGTTTTGGCTTGACATCCGTCGTATACTTGGCAAATTGATGTGATATTATATAATCGTCTGCCAACACTGCAGCCTTGTGCACATCTTCCTCGCCACGATCAGCTATATGCGTACGGACGTCCAGCCGCACACAACTCTTGAACTCTTTCATCAGCATTAGGTTCTTGAATTTTGCAAAGTCGGTGCCGATTTCCCTGGAAGTGAGCCATTTCTCAAAGCGTCGCTCCTTTTCCCGCAGGAATTCTACATGGGTTTGGCCATCCGATTTGCGACAATCCCTGAACTGCTTTCGGTAAGCTTCTGGAACAAGTTCATATGCCTTAAGAATTAAGGCCTTAACAACATTATAATCTTTTTGTTGTTCAATGGTCAAAGAACAAAATACCTCTGCAGCTCTACCAGTCAAAACTGTTTGCAGCAAAGTGGGCCACAAAGTTTCAGGTACATTAAAATTTTTCACAGCAAGTTCAAATTGTGGAAAATAATTGTCAATTGTGGCTTCATTAAAGCGTGGAATTATTTTCAAAAATTTTGTTGCTTCAGCAGTATGACTGGCAGGGGAAGAATCTGGTCTTACATTAGCAGCTAACTCTAATTTTTTTAACTCTATTTGTAATTTCATTTCTATTTCTTTCTGCTCTCTCTGCTCTCTAGCCGCTGCAAGCTCTAATTCTTTTTGTTTCCCCAAGATAATTTCCTTCTCTTTTAAAGCTAACTGGGCTTTTATTTCCATTTGTTTTAATTTTATCTGAAGTTCTAAATCTGATTTACCCTCATCGGGTCTAAGGGTTTCTAAAAGGTCTTCAGAAAACACTTCCTCGTCTACATAATGGATTACAATGTTATCTCTGATTTCTTGTTTAAGGGCATTTGATTTTATTTTTAACCCTAAATGTTTAGAAATAAGGACCAGTTCCTTCCTAGTAAAAGCATCAAGCTCTTCCACAGAGGGATTTGCAAGAAAAACCTGAATATCCATGACTAACTAACAACTATTACAAGCCAAAAAAAAATGTATACAATGTAAATATACAGTACAAAATCAGTACAACAAAAAAAACCTTAAGAGAGTTTGGTCAATACTATTGATACTTTACTTCCGACTCTTTGACACAAAAAAAAATTTTTTGTTAAAGTCAACTTCGCCTTTACAAAATTACTCAAGTAAGACGAAAATAGGTTCAGAAAAATATCCGGGACGAAAGCCCTCAAACTTCTTTTTCCATCTGTTACGTATTACAAATTGAATTCTACTTTTAAATGGCTTGCCTAGGGGAACGTGACAATAGAAAAAGGTAGTTGTGTCACTTATCTTAAGTCTGAATTTAATCAAAGACTTACAATGAATGACAAAAAAAATGACACAAGAAATCGGAAGGTAAAATATCAACTTAAGGTTTAATAAAATATAACTCGAATAGTACTTTTAACTGAATCACATAAAGCAAGAAAAAAAAAAACATTTACTCAATACAAAATTGATGGGTTGACCAAAACCCTTTTACAAAAATGGCATGTAAAAATATTACAATACAATAGTTTGAAAATATAATTACAAATACAAGCAAGGCCTTGAAAAAAGAAAAATCTTAACTTACACGATCAATTGGTATACCACGCACGGGTCATGCAATGTCTCCGCTATTCTGTCTCACGGCTGTCTCCGTATGTCTGTCCGTCAACGTTACACGGGCGGTCTTTATATAATATACCGCGCGTCGATATCAAGACAAATCTAGTAATTTCTAGAACAGAATAAGTCATCAACACCCAGATCTAGAACGCTCTTCAAAGAGACAGAAGAAAAAAAAAAAACACCCTCCTTTCAACCAGAGGTACACACATAGGTCAAGGACCGGTCACTGTCTGTGTGGCTTGACTCACCGTGAAAAATAAAATAAAAAAAAACTTATTACACAAGGGGCAGACAACCTACAGGTCAAGAAAAAAAAATAGTATCTAGGTAACAATGCCTAGATACGTAACATTATTATTATTATTATTATAGCTTTTATATAGCGCTACTGTCATGCTTATAGCATGCTCAGAGCGCTTTTTGGTCAAATCTCTTTTGTGGACCAGTGGGGGGAGGGGGTATCGACGTTACAGGCCAGTCTTTAGGCCTCTATAACTATAATTAACACTGTAGTAACCAGCTCATTTCGCCTGTGGTTTGTCTCTATAAAGATTGATCTTGTCTGGAGCATACATAACTAGCCGGATATTTCTAGGCGTCTCGGTTATGGGCGAGTCTGAAACCCCGTCTTGTCATAAGTTTGACTTCTGCCTCCAAATCTCGGCGCCAGGTATTTCTCGGCCACCCTCTCTAAGTCTCATTATCATCTCTGCCTGTGGTCCTATCTGGATTAGGTGAGGGCATTGCCCTATTATACCAGCACAAAGTGCAGTTAAGGAAAGGGAAACAACTCCGACTTCATAAGAAAATGAATAAGCAAATTACTTGTTATCTGCCGGAGCTCGATCTAACTAAATCCAATGACACAGTGGCTTGCATGTAAGAGTATTGTGTAATAAATGTAAAGCTAAAAGATATATACTTTTGCTTTGCAGTTTGTAAATGGTTATAGACTTTTGTTTGTTAGTAATATATCTTGACGTTAGCCTAAAACTACAGTTAAAAAGGTTAGTGACTTCTGCTAGTTGGCTTGTTAGTAATGTTATTTTTAAAATTGATAAATACCACAACAGTTTAAAAAGATTAATGTGCTCTGCAGTAGGTGATATTTTCATAGTGATTATAGAATTATAGAACTAACAATTGCTTAAAGTACCGAAAAATACCATATTGCATAAAGTACTCACGTGTTTCATATTCCTTATAGTACTCATAATTTTCACACTGCCAAAGTACAATTAATTTAGTTCTCATATTGCCTAAAGTACTCACAATTCTCGTATTGCCAAATTACTCACAATTTTCATATTGTCCAAAGCATTCACAATTTTGACATTGCCTAAAGTACTCATAATTCTCATACTGCCAAAACTACAATTAATTCTCATATCGCCCAAAGAACCCACAATTCTCATATCGCCCAAAGAACCCACAATTCTCATATCGCCCAAAGTATCAAAAATTCTCATATTGCCTGAAGTCCGTATCCCTTTTGATCCCTTCATGGCCAGTTCTGCATGCTACTTACCTCTCCTTCGTGTAAAGCATACATCTTTGATTTAGTGACTTTGTGACCTATGCTGCCTGAAAGCCAACAAAAATAGATAAAGAAAATGTAAACTTGTACGTATAAAGTACACAATTGTAATATGAAGTACACATTTTAACTGCTGTCTTGATTAGCTCTGAACTCAACCCTAATGTCACTGAAGTTTGTGGAGAAACTGGAGATTCTGAAGAAGAACGCTGCTGAAGTCTCCTACATCGGTCTCGACGACATGAAGACAGAGGGGGCATTTACATGGCACGACGACCATACTGTCATACAAAGTGAATTAAAACCAAAACTATTCAATCCAGGTAAGTATATAGGGAAAGCTCGCTAGTAGATTTGTTTGGTTAGTCCGTCTGTCTGTCGGTCCGTCCGTGTATCCTACTTTTGTTTAGTAACAAAAGTAATCTTTTGAAGTTTTATTGGGCCTACTAGTAGCTCTTCCAACAGAACACACAAAAAAGTGTAAAATGTATAATGCTTTATAATTTATACTAAACAAATAGCAAAGCTGTATCCATTCTTCTTCTTCTTCCTCTTCTAGCCAGCTTTATTGCTGCTGAGCTGTGAGCTCTTTTGCAGACTGTGCCAAGGAAAAAAAAGTGTGCTGTTTTCTTCAGTTGTTCAGCACTGCCGTACAGGGTGTTGGTGATGTTGGGCTGTAGTGGTAGTAGGGTCTGCCTAACGTGGATTAGGGAGGGGCATTCAAAGAGGATATGGTTTTACAGTTTCAAAGGGGTTGGCGCAGTGTCTGCATTGGGGAAGTTGTGTGGGGTTTATTTTGTTCAGATGGTAATTTAATAGAGGTGTGTGTGTCCTGTTTTTAGTTGGAAAATTGTAGATTGTTCTTTGCGGGGGAGGAAGATAATACTGTCCAGTTTGTTAGGCATAGTCATTTCTTTGTACATGGCTCTGCCTGTGTTTCCTGATGCCCATTGGTTGAGCCACTCCTCTTTGTGATTGTTGACTAACATTGACCTTAGGGTGAGGTAGCTTACAGGTCTGTCTGGTTGTTCCATAGATGAACCTGCCTTTGATAGCTTATCTGCCTTTTCATTTTCCATGATGTCAATGTGTCCAGGGATCCACTGTAGTGTGATATGTATATATTTAATTTTGATATCATCTGATGGATTATCACAATGAGTTGTCAACTCTTTTGGGCTGTTTGAGCTGTTGCTGTTAAGTGCTTGCAGAGTAGATTGGAAGTCTGTAAAGACAACAATATCTGATGGTGGTTGCACTCCTTCATATAATTTGTTTTCCACTGTCTGTAGTGCTAAGGTAATTGCCTCAATTTCGGCTTGGAAAGCTGTATCTATCAGTGTTATGTAAAATTACAAATCATGAGTTGCCCTTCCTGGTGCATATTCATCTGCTGTTACTATTTATAGGTGATTGTTTTAAATGTGATATATTTTAACAAAAGTTTATATCAACTAAAGCTGTCTGTCTGTCTGGTACACATTTTAATCACGTTATTTCACACCCATTCCCTGATCAGTTATAATTTATTTTTTGTATCTAGTGGAACATGGGTTTTTTTTTGTTTTTTTTTAGTAAATCTTGGTTGTATATTTAATTTTTTAAACAAAAAAAAAACAAACGCTTTGCTATTATGGCCATGACGCGTAAAACAAAATTTTATTCCTTTTTTTTTTTATATCTTTTGTGTGTGTATGTGATCTAAACGTGACGAACTGACGGACAACACCAAATGAATAGTGGCTTGCCCCCTTCAGGCGAAACTTAAAAAATCAATATGTCAGTCTTGAATCAGTAAAAAAAAGTATTTTACAATTACGTTGTTTTTTTTTACCAAGATAACACAAAATAAAATATGACCATTTGGGGGCCCAGTGAAATATAGCCGTTTATAACTTCTAAGAAGGCATACAGGCACTGGGCGAAAGGAAAGTATTGCTTGTTAAATGTGGTCCAGTGGAGCAGTGGGAGCCAGGTGGGGGGTGGGCTTGACCTCTTTAGGGGTCCCTGCATTTTGCGTAATATTTTATATTTAATATAAAAAAAAATTCGCACACTCATTTGGGTGACCCCTCTTAAGTGGGGCCCGGGGATATTTAAACTCTCCCCCTTCCTCCACCATAGCTACGCCACTGCTGTGGAGTCTTTATAACAAAAATTTGAAGCGAACTACGCCAACACCTCAAACGTAACGACTTCGTAGGGGTCCATGCGAGCTGTTGTTAAATGTAGCTTAGCGCTACATCAAAGGTAGGAGCAGCGTCTGATTGGAATACTTTCTTGGGGAGAGGTTGGGGGGGGGGGTAACAATGATGTGTTTCATATCTAAATTGTACATTATTACACCCCTACTTATAAAGTGTTCTAGGAGGAAAGGTCATCACTAACATAGACCTCTTAAAAACTGACATCAAATTACCATTGCTTTATGATTACACACGCCTCGTCTTAATCTTTTAACTTTATTTCCCAATAATGGCGTCAACGAGGAAGACTGCGTGAACTTTGAACCCGGAAACGATGCTCTCAATGACGTCAAATGCTCCGATGTCAACTATTATATTTGCGAAAAGACGTGTTTTTATTTCTAGTTCTTATATCATAGTCTATTCAGCCTCTGTCTAGATCTAATTTCATAAACCATTCAACCTCTCTCTAGTTCTTATATGATGACCCATTCAACCTCTTTCTAGTTCTTATATCATGACCCATTCAACCTTCTTCTAGTTCTTATATCATGACCCATTTAACCTTCTTCTAGTTCTTATATCATGACCCATTCAACCTTCTTCTAGTTCTTAATTCATGACCCATTCAACTTGTGTCTAGTAATGATGTCATGACCCATTCAACCTTCTTCTAGTTCTTATATCATGACCCATTCAACCTGTGTCTAGTAATGATGTCATGACCCATTCAACCTTCTTCTAGTTCTTATATCATGACCCATTTAACCTTCTAGTTCTTATTTCATGACCTATTCAACCTGTGTCTAGTAAAGATGTCAGGGCCATGGTGATATAAGCTGTTACTTCCTATACCTCGTGAGCCACAAAGGCATCTAGTATGTTTCTAATGTACTTCTAAAACTTACATTTATACATGTTTTGTATGTGTTAACTACATTCCTCGAACTCAGACTGATGATTAAGTAAGAAATAAAAAAAAAATTGTATTCAAGTGTTTCATTTTCCTTTGTTTATATTGTTAGTTCAACTACGTAATCAATACAACTTATTATTAATTAGCGTTTGTTTTTGTTAATGAATTTGACCTCCTTCAGTCGTAGCAAGACTATGGTTTATCTCATAGCACGACTTTGGTTAATGTGATGATGCAAATTTAAAGAATTTTCAGAATAAGAGAATGAAAACGGAGATTATTTTTCCAACCAGGAAATCGCCAGTCAAACAAGATAGTCCTGTATACAATTAAATGGTAATTTACTTTGCTTGGGCCAATGTTAGAATAAGCTTCCTCTTTTGGGTCTCCACTCATGAAAGGAAGAAACAAAAATGTGATTGTTGTTTCTTCCCAAGAGTCATTAGTACAAGGAAGCGGGTTTCCCGAATCAGCCATTACAACCATTGACGTAGCACTGCTAGCAGGGTCTGCCTCAAATTAAAAAAAAACACGTCTTGATAAATGAATAGATAAGTCAAGTAATCTTTGATGACTCAGCATAACATTGCATCGCCATCAGACATGTTTTTTACTTTATCCCTTTATTCGTCCATCAAGTTATCCCTATCCGTCTATCCTTTTTTCTATTTATCTGTTCATCCGTCTTTCAGCCTATACTTTTATCGCTTTATTCGTTTAACCGTTTATCCCTATAGCCCTACGTCCGTTTATCCCTATAGCACTAAATCCGTTTATTCCTAAAGCACTACATTCGTTTATCCCTATAGCCTATATACTTGGGCAAATTTAACCTCAAACCTGAATCATAGATTTTAATTATTATTTATTATTTTAATTATTTATAAGCTTAATAATGGAAATGACAAAAAAAAAACAACAAACAAACAAAAACAAAAAAAAAACAAGTTTCGTAGCTCATAAGATCAGGTATTTTACTTCATCTGTAGCTCTAGTCTTGTCAGTGTTCTAGCTGTTACGCGTTTGTCTTTGTAAATACGGTCGATGAATATCATTTTTCGATGAACTATTCTCAATATTAATGCGTAACATCGCCACAACTGGGTACTCTATCTCCTTCCTTCTCCCTTCCCACCGCCCTTTCATTTGTATAATTAGGTCAATATATCTTTTTTGTCCACCAGAGTGACACCCCCCCCGCCTCCCCCACATCAAAAACTCAAAATACAAAATTGATGAATGATCATCTTGCAGCTTATATATTCAAGACGTTCCATTTAAAGTACAAGATAATTACGTCTTTGGGTGTGTCCATGTGTTCATCTAATCGTGCATTTTCATTAGAGACTGTAACGAAGTCATTGGTTTTCCTGGCTGATTCAGGCAACCCGCTCCGTGCGCTAATAGCATTAAGGAAAAACGAGCACTTACGACTTTGTTTCAGCATATGGTACCTTTAAAAATTTGTATTATATTATATTATATATATATGTATTGATGTTTTATATATCTAAAACAACTTGCTACTATTTTGTGTATGAATGTTTTTGTAAATTGTTTTACATGTTTCGGATGTTCTTTCAGAGTTGAAGATAATTACTTCCTAGTCCAAACCTCCAGCAGGACGACGGGGGATGGGAGCGGGCAGGGTTTGAACCCTCGACGATCGATAAATCTGAACGACAGTCCAGCGCGCAAACCGCACGACCAGGCAGCCATCCAGGCAGCTCTGCAAAAGAGCTCACAGCTCACCAGCAATAAAGCTGGCTAGAAGAGGAAGAAGAAGAAGTGTATGAATGTAAAATCTGGCCGACTAAAAAATCTAGAACTAGGCCTAATCGATGACAAAAAAAGGATATCTCATTGATGAGTTTCGATTTAACAGACTATTTCCTGGCACACTCTCTAAAATCATTCAGTCTTTCTTCACAAATCTGATCAACGCCCTGCCAGCCTCACAGCTCCGGGGTTATTGCTCCAAATGGCCTTTCCCCCCCCCCCCTCCCCCACTGTATTGATGAGACTTATCCATATCATATATCATCAAACAGTGTTTTCAAGTTCATAAGTAAAGTCTTCTAAACCCTATCTCTTGATTTTTGTTTATTCCTGGTCTGGTCTGGAGGATTCATGGGTACTTATGAAGTTGCTGCAAATCTGTCGTTGACTTGTAGCACCAAACTGCTGGTAGACAACTAACCGCTGTAGGCGTAATACTGATAAAATTTCAAATAACTTCCTTTCGTGAGCAAAACTAAATAGAACATTATTTATAATATAAACATAATCAAGTTAATATAAAATCAAATACATGTACTAGACTTTAGTGATAATATTCTTTAACAAAATCTAACTCACTACAATAACACAACCTTTCAGTCTGACGTTCTGGAGTCGTCTCCCTTAACTAAAACCGATTGACGACTACGCCACCTATGTTATATCATTTACCAATCGCTAACCTCTTCCACAGTCATCATAGAAACACACATACTCTATAACAGAGGGAGAAATGAGTATTCCCCGGGGGGAGAGAGATCTTTTAATGATGATATGCTGTTTAAACAAGCTTTAATAGAGGTTGTCAAAATAGCTAAAACGTTAAATTCAAAACTAGATGAAGATATCGCTAAAAGTTTCAATAGTCTGAGCCTCGATAATATAGTTAAACTATGAGACCCATTAAAGGTCATGGCCACATTCTTCAATGCTTGTGAAACTTGGACGCTGACTACAGTACATGACGCGTAGGAAGTAATCATCTTCTTTTTTGAAGTAACGTCTGTATTATATAAGATAAGATAGTACAAGAGAGGAGGATCCTAGCAATGGATTTGAGATGCTACAGAAAACTCCTGGGTATCACATTTAAAGACCACATCTTAAGCAAAGAGATTTGTTCAGTGATGGGACCCCACGATGATTTGATAACTATTGTCAACAAAACGTAATCTAAAACTCTACGGCCATATCACGAGGTCCTCATTGATGGCAAAAAAAAAAAAAAACTTCCTTCAGGGAACAGTACCAGGCAAAAACAAAAAAAGAGGCAGACAAAGTAATGTTAAGACAACATAATAGAGTGTGTCAGTCATTTCTATTAAAAAAACACAAGAAAAGAGGAATGGAGAAATGCGGCCAACGGGTCTTGTGTGGTGCCCCAAAGGTCAAACAGACTATAGGTGAAGGTGAAACGTGAATAAAGATAAAGACGTTATAACGAAAGCAATTTAACAAAAAAAAATGCAAAAAGTCAAACACCATCAACAAAGAACATAAAACGCATATAATCTAAAAATAGATATTGAAGCAGGTTTGCTGCTTCAAGGACGACGTGAAGTGATAAAACGGGTCAAGGTCATCAATTTGTTTTAGCGTGTCGTGTATGTCTTTAAAACAAATGGACAATATTTCCCAAACTGTCGAGTCAAGTTATTGAATCAGATGGGGTCTATATTTGAAACTGGCATATAACCACGTGCCACATCACCTTACAATAGTTCGATCTCACTAAAAAGTCTTCTATATCGTTTTTCAGGCTATCGATATTAAATCAAATGATTGATTCCCGATAACAAATCAAGCAAGGTGAAGATGTTAATCAATGCAATTGTCTAAATAGTAGAACAGTAGAGCAGTGGGACAGTGGAGTATTGCATATCCATACGGTTAAAAAACAATACAGAAATTGATATTTGAGTACAAGTATTAGGCCTATATATGTTTATTTATGTGGGTAATCCTGCCATTTGTACATACAGTGCGAACAAGCAGAACAAGCTTGTTATTTAATTTGGTTATTTCATTAGTATGAATTAAATCCAATATTCAAAAGATGTAATGATTTAATTTCGTTTCGTTTAGCTTATATTGTGATTGAGTTGAGAAATAGTAGAATGAACTATACAGGATTATTTGTTTTAAAAATTATTAGCTTCAATATATTGTAATTATCTCTTTTAAATTTAATTATTCATTTTAACAATAAAATGACTAGATCTATCTGTGGATACTATTAAAAAAAATTATATAACATTCATTTCAATGTTTTTTTTTTCAAGAAAACCTACCATGGTAAAAATGTTAACTTTTATATTAGGCTTATGTATCATACACTGCGAATAGATCATCTACAATTAAATTAAAATAATTATCGTTTAATTTTAATGATTGAAGTTACATTCATAGTTCATAGATTGAGCAATTATTTATTATTTTGCTCTTTTAAAATGATACATTTACAGATTGTTCTATTTCTTTTGATATTTAAAGTGTGGACAGTATGATCATAGTATTTCTATTCACTGGAATGTCAGCCACCATCTTGATTCGAGGTTTGTCTTCGTATCTTACTATATGATTCTATCTCTTTCTCACCTTATTGACGACATTATCATTGATTTGACCTCATGAAATAAAATCAATAATTTAATTTTAGAAAGTTTATTTTGTGTTATATAAAAAGAGCAGGCATTCCCCCTTTAAGTCTATCCCAAATAAAGCAGTTTTTTTGATAAACGGCAAAGCTATTGATGCCTAACAACAGTGATGCCCAAAGTACGGCCCGCGGGCCAGAACCGGCCCGCGACGTGGTTCCATCCGGCCCGCCGAAACGTCGGCACAAAAAGTACCAAAAAAGTTGAAAATGTATCTGTATCTTCGTTTATGAGTTTATGAAATGGAACTCTGAATGAATGTAGAGTCTACCAGAAAAAGTGAATGGATCTTTTTGTGGAACATAAGTCAACATAATTGTTTTGTATAGAAAGTCTGACTGTCTCAGAAACAACAACATATACAGCGGCAATATAAAACAAATATGAAGGTCTTCTTGGTTTGAGCCGCGTATCAAAGATTGGTTAAACCACCATGGTTAAACTACGCCAAGGAATTGGAGGGTCGATGGGAATATTTACAAAAAAGAGACAAGAAAATAAGTTGGTGGTAAAGCTAGCTAAAATGTTGCTCACATTTTAAGTAGAGAAATGAAGCCATTTTTAGACGCGTAAAAAATGATATACTTTAAATATCCCATTAAATTTATGTTAAATACTAGATCCAATAGTTTTAAATCGTTTCAGGTGAATTTGGATCGGTGGGGACGCTCTCTCTGAAAGTTAAAATGGCCATTTTGTTTAGTATGTACCAATGTAATGTTATGGGATGCCGAATTTGCATAATCCGATATATTTTATTTTCTTTTAGCAGTCATTATTATATTGTGAAACTTTATTGACTTTAATACATTTCATTTATAATAATTCGTTTATTCAACAGTGAGAGTATTTTCCTTTGTCATTTTACATTAACCTAAGAAATTATTATTTATTTTAATGATAATGGTTTTAAAAAGTCTATAAATAGAGTTAAGTTCAGTAACTCATCCATTCAGTGAACTAAATAATTCTCCAAAGTTATGAACTCTGAATGTTTTCCAGATACTGTCGGCCTCACAAACTCAATAACTCTAAGTCAACACACACACAACTTTGCTGACCTGTGGTCAATGGGAGTGGAAGTGACCACCAAAGATAAACTGGAGTGCGCCATATACTGTGTTCAGAACCAGACAGGTTGTCAAAGTTTTACATTTGACCAGCAGACAGGAACATGTCGTTTAGGTGAAGGACGCTCCAAGTTTACATAAGTTTTTGTTTACATACTTAGCTGACTTATTTTTCTGTCTCTGATCTCATTCAGGCGTAATTGTTTCCCTTCTCTGGTACAACAAATTTATAATTTGTAAAGCATTCGCTTTTCTTTGACAAGTTTTGATTCTCACTATTCATATTCCACTGTTCCTCTTGCCTGTTCATTTTACCGAGCGGCGTGACATTTTGACTTAAGACTTCATTCCTTTGTTGTCAAGATGGAACTCGTGTCTGGAAGAGTTACTCTTTTCATCCATTTCTCTGTAACTAATTTCTTTTTTTAGTCACATGGGTCTTTTAGATTCTAGTTGTAATTAATTGCAGCTTCTTGCTTTAACAAAATGAAACGGTGTATGATAAGGTATGAAGGGTCTATCTCCCATTATACAAATTTGACTATTTACTTATTTAAAATTTGTAATTGTGTGCCCTTGTCTGCAATCAATGCATTTCAACGCTCTTAGTTAAAAGTACTCTATCAAGTTCCCTCCTCTTCGTTCTTGTGATTTATTGTTTCCACTCAGATCAGAAATAATTAAATGCTGGTTTAATAATAGACTAAAGAAGCTTTGTAAACAGAAGGAAAACCTTTATAGAAAATTTAAAGAAACTAAGGCAGAAAGAGTTTACAAAAAGTATATAAAAATTAAACACTTAACCCAAAAAGTAAGCAGACAGCTGCAGAGTGAATACATAAGCAATGTAATATCTAAAGATAACAACAAAAACCTATGGTCATACATTAAGTCTAAGAAAATGGAAACAACAGGCATAGCGCCATTAAAAGATGAACATAACATATTACATAATGATAATGAAACTAAAGCAAGCATCCTAAACAAATACTTTGCATCAGCATTCTCAGCCCCAGGAGACAATGACATATTACTGAATTTGAACCAAGTAGACAACATAGAAGTTATAGTAGTACAAGAAAATGGAATTCAAAAACTATTAGCCAACACCAAAACAAATAAAGCGTCTGGACCTGATGGTATTCAGGCTAGATTACTCAAAGAACTAAGCAATGAGCTAGCCCCAGTGTTCAAAATACTCTTTCAGGCTTCACTTAACCAGGGCAGAGTACCAAAGGACTGGAAAGAAGCTAATGTCACCCCCTATTTAAAAAAGGAGAAAAATCAGACCCAGGAAACTACAGACCAGTATCACTTACCAGCATCACATGTAAAATCCTAGAACACATAATATGTAGCAACATCATAAACCACTTAGACAAACAAAATGTACTCACACCATACCAACATGGCTTTAGGAAATATAGATCATGTGAAACACAACTAATAGGACTAATTGATGATTTTTCTAAAGGTTTAGATAATAGTGAACAAATAGACGCTATCTTACTAGATTTTTCTAAGGCTTTTGACAAAGTTCACCACCATAGTTTGCTTAAAAAATTAAAATATTTTGGCATAAATGGTCCACTGCATCAGTGGATTAAAGATTTTCTGATAGGGAGAGAACAAACTGTAATAATAAATGGCTCTAAATCAACTCCGATAACAGTAAACTCAGGTGTACCTCAAGGAACAGTCTTGGGTCCACTACTATTTTTAATTTACATAAATGGTTTACCAAATTGCATTACTTCAGGAACAAAAGTCAGATTATTTGCAGACGATTGCATAATATATAGAACAATAAAAACAACACAAGACACAGATATTTAACAAAGAGAATTAGATGAATTACAGAAATGGGAATCAAATTGGAGCATGTCTTTCCACCCAGAAAAATGTCAGTTGTTAAGAGTAACAAAAAAACTAAAACAAATTAATTCCACTTATCTTATTCATGGCAAACCAGTAACACAGACTAAAAACGCAAAATACCTAGGTGTTGTAATAAATGAAAAACTGTAATAGAGCAGTGAGATTCATAACAAATGAATATTCACATTTGACTAGAGTAACACCTTTAGTAAAATCACTAAATTTAGAAAGCCTTCAGGACAGAAGACTCAAAAGTAGCAATTATACATAAAACACTGAACCATAATCTTCAAATACAAAATTTAATAAAATACTTAGAAAGATACAAAGATAAAGGCACATGCCTCGTTCCATATGCTAGGACAAATTTGTACAAATACTCTTTCTTCCCTAGTGCTATTAGAGCATGGAATAGGTTGCCTGAGCTAGCCAGGAAAACCAGTGACTTGGCAGAATTTAAGTCATTGGTTAATATGCATGACTCGTAGGACGTAATCATCTTCTTTTATGAAGTAAAGTCTGCATTATATACGATAAGATAAGATGTCAGGAAAAATAATTGTTTGACTGTTATCTCTACATGCACGAAGAAAGAAAAAAAATTGTATGTCTACTTATAAAATTGATTCCTGTTTTACAATTGGTGAATAAATACGGTAATATTAACGTAGCGCAGATTAATTCAACTAAAACAAAAAACACACTTTTATCTAGTAGAGAAGTACTACTTTCACAAAGTTTACATATTTACCATTTATTTTATTATTAACTCTTTCTCTCCGTAATTATTTACCACATTCTGGTGGAATCAACGCCGGTATCGTTAGTTAGGGGAGAAAGAGTTAATATTGAGACTATGTGAGAGTGTTGCGTAGCTTGTAGGAATATTGACATTAACAGAAAAAACATTAATAATACTTAATAAAAAACAAAAACAAAACTTATATTAAGCGGCTTGTATCCGTTAGTTTGGAACAGTAATGTAATTAAATTTGTAAAAGATCTAGACTAACAATTAAAAAACCATTTATAAAAATAAATTTGAACTTTTGGGCTAAAGCCTTCTAAAGCTTCTCAAGCCAACGCGGTAACCACTCTACTAGAGAAGAGTCTGTGAATATAGAAGATAGTTATCTATTGTTTTTATGTCATGTTTGTGTTCACTAAGCCTGAGACGGCAGCCTAATATAAAGAGCTTATACCACCACTTCAGTCAAGTACTATTTCTTTCCTTTGTTTGAGATACCAAACAAAGTGATTCATTACCTATAGTTAAAGAAACAATTGTACAAAATTTGAGTTTGATCCTAGATTGAGTGTCGGAGAAATAACGTGTACAAACTTTTGGCCAGAGAGACAGAGTTGATATCAGCTTTGTAAAAAAATGTAAACGGCACTTATTGTGAGATCTTAATATTTTCTTATCTTTTCTTCTTATCTTATAAATTACAGACGTCCATACAGAAGTAAAGTAAGGACAGTTCCAATTTCTGACCATCTGGTCTATAGAGCTGATGATGTTTTTCTTCTTGGAAAGATGTCTTTAAAAATGTCTTTAAAATGTCTTTAAAATGTCTTTAAAATGTCTTTAAAAATGTCTTTAAAATGTCTTTAAAAATGTGTGCTTGTTTGTTTGACAATTAAACATTTTTTTTTTAACTTTTCTTTATTAAACAGGCCATTGTATCATTTCCTGGCCTAATGATACAAGTCCTGCTGTACTGTTGTATCAGGTACAGCAGCCGCTGTGTGAGAGTACACCAGGGTTCAAGGTCTACACCTATGGAAACATCAGCGCCTGCCTCTGGATTTCGCCAGGCAATAAAAACTTTACAGATGCAGCACTTAAATGTGCAGGTAATCAAAGTTAAAGTTTCATCTTTCAGACCTGGCGATTTAGATCTATAGGACAAATGATATCGCCAACATATATGTCTGCTGCCCATAGTTAACATAGATGAGGCCAGCACAACGACCTACCGCGTTCCCCTTTCCCTAACTAATGTCAGGTACGCCTAAGAGTTTGGTGGACTCACAGACTACCTAAAGATCCCGAAATTCAAAATCCCATGGATACATTCTCTTCCCAGCTTTATTGAACGTATTTCTGGAGTATGTCATGATAGAAACTCTAGAAGGATGTACTGACCATGCACACTTTCAACAGTCTGACTGACTCACAAGGGTGTGCACATGAAAAGTCGTTGAAATCCTGAGGTAAAGGTTAAAAAAAAAAAGTTGGAACAGACGATTTTTCACAGCGTAAAACGGGACACTTATCTAAAGGTAATAGGCACATATACTTGATGTCAGCGGTGTGTCAAGGGAGTCGGTCGCACGCCTTGCAAGAGTGTTCGCAGTTCTGAGAGCTGAGTGGAGACCCACTTGCAATCGGTAGCATCTCTTAGCATCGAGTAGCATCTAGTAGCATCTGATAGCATCTATTAGTAGCATCTAATTGAATCTAGTAGCTATTGGTTGCATCTGTTAGCATCTAGTAGCATCATCGGTATCTTATTATTATTAGCATCAGATAGAATCTAATTGTATCTACTAGCATCATGTAGTATCTGATAGAATCTAGTATTAACTAGTAGCCTCTAATCGCATTTAGTAGTATCTAGTTGTATCTAATTGCATCTAGTAGTATCCAGTAGTATCTAGTAGTATTTAGTTGTATCTAGTAGTATCTTGTAGCATCTAATAGCCTCTAATAGCAATTGTTATATATAAAAATCATTAAAATTATCGTAATGATGACAGATTTCAGCTTTCTGATATTGCTCAAGATTAACATTACTACTACTGCATAAACTACTTAACTCTTTCTCTCCTAATCGACGATACCATCGTTGATTTGACCTAATTAAATTAAATTAATATTAATTTTTTTAAACTTGACTTTAAAGTATATAAAAAGAGAACATGCATTTTCCTTTAATTCTATACCAAATACAACATTTTCTGATTACAAACAACAAAGCTATTGAGGCCCAATCAAAACAGTGAAATAGTCATGCGCAAAATAAAGAATCCCTTTAAATTGTGGAAAAATAATTACGGAGAGAAGGAGTTCAAATTCAAATACTATGCCGGCAATTCTCATAATGCTACAGAAACAGTTATTCTCACATTGTCCTTATGAAGCCCTACATTTTATTTCCTTTTTCTTTCATCTCCATTTTCCTTGTCGGAGGGTTCAGATCAGTATTTCGTAATCCTATATCTGAGATAAGCTGCGCAGTGATTTCCATATCAGGAAGTTCTCCACATATTTACAAAAATGTCTCTTACAAGTGGGATTATCGTTAATACTTGATATATGTGAGTTATAGCCCTTAGCCATTGAGAGTTATGCGTCTATTGTTGTGAACAAGGAGTTCTGCCCAAGATGGAGCCCAGTGGTGATTGAGTAAAAGTGTACGGCCCAACATCGACATTCGTTGCCTTGATTATTTAATACTTGATTAACAAATATAATGGTCTGTATGTCCATTCTTCAGTCCGTCAGTCATGCTCAGATATTCAAAACTAGAAGATCTTATTTCTAATAAATTCGGTTTCACCAAATTGCGCTTAGTATGGAAATCGCAATCTGTCTCTCATATCTTAAAATGCGTTTGTTCTACGCGTTAAAAAATGAAAATTAAGAAAATAATTCTTGTTTTTAATTAGGTATGAAATCAAACTTAATGTCACTCAAGTACGTGGAGAAGTTGGAGATTCTGAAGAGAAACACTTCTATCTTTGCATACATCGGACTTGATGACATGAAATCTGAGGGAACATTTGTCTGGCACGATGATAAAACTGTCATTAAAACTGAAATGATTCGTAAATTATTCAAATCAGGTAAGAATATTTTTGTTGAGTTGACAACTTCAAAACAGCTTTTTAAATTACTTTTGATTTAGGGAAATATCGACAAGTAAATTGCATCTGATGGCATATAAAATATCCATTTTCAGTGGTCCCCAAAAGGGGAAAAACCACTATTAGTATTGTCTATATATACATATATATTGTGTACATATATATTGTTATAACCCCGCCATGCACACCGCCATTCAAGAGAGTGCAGAAGTTGCGCACTGCCAGAAACCAGACTGAGACGGATGCTGACATTAGAAGGCAGAGAACAAGTTCGCCCAAGTCTAGAGCCGATATGAAGAAACTGCTCAAGGCAGATGTTGTTTTATGTACTTGTGATGCCCCTGTAAATAAACATCCTTGCCTGCTTTGAGTAGCCTCACTTAAGTTATTATACTATAGTGATTTCTAGTGTAATAGATTCCAGTTAACAGACAAACTCTACTAAGTTAATTGTTTCCTGTCTGATTCAGGCAACCATTAAATGCTTAAATGTCTATAGGGATGAATATACACTTCTGTGAATTTATGAATTCAACAATATTAATGATAAAACAATGAAAAAAAACGTATCACGTGACAGCCTGTGTGTATTACGTAATTTGTACAGAAGAGATAGAGAACCACGGGGCTAAATGTTGTTTTTTGGCGATTGGTCAATGAGGTCCATTGTACGTTTGTATGTAAATCTTTCTGAGTATTTGATTAGGTTTTTTTTTTTTTTTTTTCATTTATTGTTTCCTGTTTTTTTGTATTAGTGCTACTTTATGTTTTAGTCCTTTGACATAAGAGTCACTAAGATAAGTAATGTTCCTGCTGGTGATTCTATATTAGAACGCATCTCGAGGCTCTTTAAAGCGAGAGTCTTCTCTGAGTTTATTTCTATAACAAAGTGTTGGTCGTTGATCTATAGGACAGATCATGTTTCTTTGACCAATGGTTTAGGAGGGTTTCATGTAACCTGCACACCGACCAACTGCTTTTACTTTTCCCAACCAAAATCAAGTACCCATTAGAGTTGGCTGAATTCGTGGGCGTTCTTATAATCCCACGGTTAAAAATACAATTCTTAATCGAGATTTGAACCTGAGACTCCTCTGTTTGGAAGCCAAGCTCTTTACTACTCAGCCACATCGCCCCACTCTATTCTAAATTTTTTTTTAAATTTTCATTGGAAACGCCTTTGTTTGAATCGCGATGTAGGCCTATTTGAATTGTAGCCTTTAAATTTTCCCCTTTCTTCCAGGTGAACCAAACAACGGCAACAATAACGAAAACTGTGCGAGGTATGAACCCGTGAACTTTGCCCTCAACGACGCCGTCTGCTCCGACTATATCAGATACATATGTGAAAAGTTATGTTTTCATTGGTAACATGCACCAAGCTTTGTCTATTGCTGTGAAGACTTTGTGAATAAAATGTTTCTTATTATTTAACGTGACAAATGCCAGTGGCATGTATCATTATTCTAATGTACTTTTAAATTTATTGATAGCACTGATTTGAATTGAATAGATGTGATTTCATGTCGTACTTAGAACGCAATGTTAGGATTGATATTAAAATAAATATATCTTAAAAAGAAATGTTTGTGTTGAAATGTCCTTTGTCTTTCTGGATCCTTTTATTACACAACCATAATAATTGTTTTATTATTATTAAGATTGACATAAATTGGGGGGGGGGGGAACTACAACATTAATAAAGTAAGCGTGATTGAGAATCTTCGAATCACAACAAAATGAAGGTGATTCATAAATTATTTTGTTGATTATCGCAATAACCAATACAGTTATTACCTTTGTGTGTGTGAATATATATATTTGTGTGTGTGTGTGTAAATATTCAATTATTCAATCACCGAACGAAAATGGATACATCCTAAGTGAAACAATAATGGACAAATATGTTTGTTCAAACACAACTTTCATGCTTATAGCATGCTCAGTGCACCATGCTCTAATCATTTTTATAGATCATTAGGATGGGGATGGGGGGGGGGGGGGGTTGTTATCTGAGAGAAGGTTTCCGTGCTGGCTTTTCAAATCCAATTTTGCAAAATTTTGCTTAAATATTTGTGCAAAGTTTCAGCTTGATCCCAGAATGAAAAGGGGGAGAAATAACATGTACAAGATTTATACGAGACAGACAGACAGACAGACAGACAGACAGAGTTGAAATAATCATTGTCAAAAAAAAAAAAAGAAGTAGAAAAAAAATCAATTAACAAAATGAAAAAATTAAATACAACTGAATATTATTCTAGTATTCTGTGAATCGAAACTATAAAACTGTCAAGTTGAGATCAAAGGTCATAGTGTGTATTAGGACTATAAGGTAACGTAATCAGGCGCTGCTGATAGTAATTGTACTTGGCATGATAGTATGAAATGGCTGTTAAGGAAAGATGTTATATGATGACCGCGGTGGCTGAGTGGTAAAGCGTTTGGCTTCCGAACCGAGGGTCCTGGGATCGAATCTCAGTAAAAACAAGGATTTTCACTCTTTAGGGCACCTCTGAGTTCACCCAGCTCTAACGGATATCTGACATTAATTAAAGGCGGTTGGTCGTTGTGCTGGCCACAGGACACCTTCTTTAAGCGTGGGCCATAGAAACAGATGAACTTAACATCATTTGCCGGAAAGGAAACTTTACTTTTATGATATCGGTGGTAATAAATTAACAATTTAACGCGATCTGTAGCAGTGATGAAACATTTACAAGGTAAATATAGCCGAAGATAGTTACGATTGATTATTGATTGTTTATATTCGATTGGTTATGGATCATTGATAATCGATGTTATCAAAGTGCTCCGTAAAATAAATATTTAAAAATACATTAGAAATTAATACTTCAAAAATGATTGAAGCCATATCATGACACAGGATTATCGATTTCCTTTCTCCAAATGTATAGATGCATTCATTGTACTGTCTTGTATTAGAGTGTAAATTCAAGGGGAGATAAAATCATCGAAATCGATAGCAATTGGGAGATACTAGTATCCAACGTATTATCTTGCAGCTCCAGGGAGGTAATAAAGAAGTTGACAACAATTGAGAATATTGTATTTACCTAATATGATCTTTGAGGATAATATTAACTTGAATGGTTAAGCTTGACTTTCGAACCGAGAGATCTGGGTTCGAATCTCTTCGAAAACTGGGATTTTGAATTTCGGGATTTTTAGGGCGCCCCTGAGACCATGCAGCTCCAATGGGTACCTGACTTTAAATTGGGGAAAGCAAAGGTCGTTGTTCTGGTCACATGACACCCTGCTTGTTGACTTTGGCCAATAAAATATGAATTTGTCTATATAGTTATAAAAGTTTACAAAGAGGTTACCCAAGTTATTGTAAGTTTCATAAATAAAAATTATATAACGCCTACGGTAGTTTAGTTGTCTACCAGCGGTTAGATGATACACGTGAAGTAATGTTAACAACAGTCTGTATTTAACAAACACATATGTGCCATAGCAGTGATGCCCAAAATACAGCCTGCGGGCCAGATCCGGCCCGCGACGTCCATGCATCCGGACCGCCGTAACGTCGGCAAAAAAATAAAGAAAATATTCCCCCCCCCCCCTTAAAAAATTCTAAATGTGTCTTTACCTACGTTAGGGCCTTGACTTTTTACTAATGGATTACTACCTAGGCATTTAACAGTTGTGGGTTCATGAATAGGATTATAGAATCTACTAGGAAAAGTGAACGGATCTTTACTTTTTGTAAAACATGATGCCATTGCTAGCCAACATGATTGTTTTTATAAAGAAAGTGTGGCTGTTTTTTTGTTTTTTTTTAATAAGAACAACAATCTATAGACACGCCACCTAGTGCGGTCCTTTAAATGTAAAAGGAAAATTCAAATATCCTAATAATTCAGTGTAAGTACTAGATTCCAGGAATTTAAATAAAATATTTTCAGGTCAATTTTATTTGTTTTTGTATCTTTTCCATCATGCGGCCCGCGACACTAGTGTTGGAAATTAAAATAGACCGCAGATTGAATTAGGTTGGGCATCACTGTTCTATAGGTAAAGACGTGTTTTATTGACAAAGACTTAGACTGTGGCTTTTTCATGGATTAAATAATATTTTAATTGTTCATCAGTGTTTGAGACTCATCTCTCTATTTGACTAATTGATATTGTCCGTCTGTGTTGTTTGTTAATTACACTGGAATAGCACCCGAACAAGAAACTGAAAGTCTATCCAGACACAAGATTAGAGATAGCATTGTGTTACATTGAATGACAAAAGTTATAATGTTAATATGGTTTGTATAACTAACAAATGTTATTCTCCTTGTTATGTCCCTTTGGCAATGTTGTCTTTCGTGTTTTGTTTACCTTTCATGGTGGCGAGGTTTTAAGACCTGATTAGACAATCCTCATTGACTAAACAATGATACACCCTGCTATCAGTGATTGTCAAGGTTTCTCTTTGATTTCATGACCAGTTTTTATCTTCTGTTTTCTTGTGCCATTGATTCATTACACATCCTCGTCTAATTTGTACATTTGTAGAAGGCTCGACTAAGGTAATTTAAACTTCATTTATTTATTCCTTAACTCTTTCCCTCCTAATTGACGATGCCAACGTTGGTTTGACACCCCTTAAACTAAATTGGTTTTATTTAAAAAACGCTATTATGTGTTATGTAAAAAGATCATGCATTCTCCTGTAATTCGATACCAAATAAAACATTTTCTGATAAAATTGGATGGCTGCCTGGTCGCGCGGTTTGCGCGCTGGACTGTCGTTCGGATTTATCGACGGTCGAGGGTTCAAACCCTGCCCGCTCCCATCCCCCGTCGTCCTGCGGGAGGTTTGGACTAGGAAGTAAACTATCGTCAACTCTGAAGGAACATCCGAAACATGTAAAACATTTTACAAACAAAGAAAAGAAAAAAATATTTAAGCTTAATCGTAACAGGATAGTGAAATACATATGAGCAAAATAAATAATACTACCGAAACGAGGAAAGTAATTACGGAGAGAAAGAGTTAAACCATTTCCTTGCTCTTTAAAAAATTTAATTTGTTTCTTTAAATTTTTTCACAAATTTCAAACATAATATTTAATTCGATCAGATCTAATCGGAATTCCGATGGGAAAAAAATTCAGAGCATTGTATTGTTATTCTCATTACGTTTGAGGAGGGATCAGACGAGTAGTCCTGTATCTAAGATGAACTGCGCTGTGGTTTCCAAATCAGGCAGCTCTACACCAAGTTGTTCTTCCATAACGGCACCATGGTGCAGCGTTCGAAACGACAAGTTCTCAAAATGCTTAGTGAAAGAATTTGTGATTTACTTAATTTAAACAAATGAACCTAAGTATAACCTAGGTCAAAAACTATATATGATTCTAGAGCTAGATCTCAATATATAGATCATGCAAGCAAATATTTTTGTAAGTAAAATATATATGTAGGTCGATTAGCTTTTTAATAGCATCATTTATATTATTTGTACATTCACGCATTCTCTTTACTTATCACATTATTATTTTGTTTATTTGTTTCCAATACACTATATCAAGGACACTCACATTAACCGCGGGCCGCGGCTAGTTGTATAATATAGTATAGTGATAACTTTCATTATAAAACATACTAGAAAAAAATCATTATTTTTAAAACGTCGCACTTGAAACCATATCTCTCAATATTGAAGAGGTAATTTTATTATTCGATATCAAAGCATTTATCCTTTTCTTAGAGTTGAATAGAAGACCCATTTACCTCGTAATGTCACAGAGCGAAATGTAAATAGCATTTGGATGGCTGCCTGGTCGTGCGGTTTGCGCGCTGGACTGTCGTTCGGATTTATCGACGGTCGAGGGTTCAAACCCTCCCCTCTCCCATCACCCGTCGTCCTGCAGGAGGTTTGGACTAGGAAGTAAACTATCTTTAACTCTGAAGGAACAGCCGAAACATGTAAAACATTTTACAAACAAATAAACATTTTACATTCAGTGACATATATATTTTCATGCATACATTTTTAGCACACAGGCTCTACGTCGAACGTGTATGGATTGGAACCAATCTAATGGAGTATACAAGGAATAGAGCATGGCCTTCTGATAAATAACTTCCGCTATACAACGAGTCAGAAAAGCTTCACGTATCATCAAAAAAAATGAATTAATAAAATGTTTGGAATACAAAAGGTAAGGAACAATGTATCGAAATAAATGAATCTTAACATGCTGTAAAGGTGTTACCACATATATTACTTATATTGTTAGATACATAATGCAATATTTATATGTTGGACACACTCCACACACATACCCACACTCAATGTAATATAAATTAAGCTGGCACCTAAGCTTTAACTGGCGTGCAGGTGAGAATTTGGAAGCTGGCGGCTTCCTAACGAGATAGCTGGAGATTTATTGCAAAAGCCTTGGAATATACAATTGAGACACACAAAAAAATACGTAGAGGACCCAAGCTGAACACAGGCAGATGGCGATTATGTCTGCTCTGGATGTCTTGATATAGTATGCAGCTTTGAAGGACATGGTCAGCATTATCTGGGGATGCTCTGCATGGGTAGGTTTCGCTCGTCCCGACTTTAAGCTTCCGGAAGTTGTCTCAGTACCAAGAAAAAGAAGACGAGGCAGGCATTGGTGGCTGCCTGGTCGTGCGGTTTGCGCAATGAACTGTGGTTCGGACTTATCGATGGTCCCGGATTCAAACCCTGCCAGCTCCCAATCCCCCGTCGTCCTGCGGGAGGTTTGGACTAGGAAGTAAATTAGGAAGGAACATCCGAAACTTGTAAAACATTTTACAAAACAAAAGATAGAGAAAATATTGGGAAGACAACAAAAATGATTGGACAGGCCTGCCACTGAGAGTTTCTAACTAAGACAACAGGCAGAGAGGAATGGAGAAAGACGGTATCTGTAGTAGGTACTGTATAAACTGTCAATATTGGTAGTAACACAAAAGGACCGCCATTAACCTCCGGCCAACTAGACTAACAACGATGATAACAGCAATGTCCAGGGTAAAACAAGAACCAACAGTATCAATGTCTAACGCCAACACTGAAACCCTATAGAAATAAATAACAGAGAATCTAACTCTGAAAAACTATAATTACGAACGAATTGGTATAAAACTATAAAATATCTTTTCAACATGAAATAAAACTGACCCTAAAGCAGGGGTCAAGAAGTCCTATTAAGACTAGATCCAAGGCGATCGCTAAGGCTGTCCAGTAACTTAAAGCAAAGGACAAAGTCAGGACCACAACAACACGTGCAGTGTCTACTTTCTGACCTCAGAACGGTACCTTACTTTAGGGCACACTTTTACGTAAACAATCAGGTCAGGTAAGTAGCGTCTTTCTGGACACGAAGATGACCTAATTAGCATCTTATGACGATTAATTCTTGTACAAACATACTTCGAGTGTCTCTCACAGTTCAGTAGCGGCAAGTTCTTGTCCTTCTTGAGTTAACTTTATTGGACCTAAGCCAGGGGTTCTCAGCCTGTGGGTCGCGACCCCCTTGAGGGGTCGCGACGATTTGTCAGGGGTCGCCTAAGACCATCGAAAATATGGATTGTATTTAGTGTATTCTTCTATTGCTGTGTATGTTATGGTGGTGGGGGGGGGGGGGGGTCGCGGCAGAGTAGGGGATAGTAAAAGGGGTCGCCGAGCTTACAAGGTTGAGAACCGCTGACCTAAGCTGTTCTTACTAAGAGAAATTGTGAGTCGTAAACCAAAAGGTGGTGAATTTGTCAAGGTTACAATGCCCCGGGGGGTTCCGCCTCGTACTCCACTGAGGGAGCCAACTGTGGTACTCGGATCCCTTGGCTGGCTAATTGGTTGAAGGGTGGTGGCACATGAAATTTTTGGCTGATGCCATGTGGATAAATTTGAGAAACACTGATCTATGCCTGTGCGCTTCTTGCTGTGAGTTCTAGAGAGTGATAGACAATCAACCCTTGCTGTTGGACGTTTTAAAACAAATATTTTTATTCAAATACTTTTTTTTTTATAACAAATGTATTTTTGTTTGGCTAAAGTAACACCGCCTAAATGAAATCAATAAACAAAACGCAAATTATGCATTTTTATTCTTTTCGCCATATTTCCTTGTTGAACGCCAAGTATGTTGCCTGGCAACAGGGCACCGGTGTCATAATATTATCATCTATTGTTTATTAATGAAATAGGATCGATTTTCATTCTAAAATTGAGAATGCGTCTTTGATATGTAGTATAAGTTCCAAAAAACGGAAGTCGAATCAAGTAAAGGTCCTTAACTTTTATCTCATTCTTGGCTGATGTTTTAATTGTACATTCCAGAAGATGAATTAATTTATTTCAAAATTGTGTTGACAGGAATAAGTCGGTTCTGGTTCAGTATATTTCCACGATTAAAAAAATGATTTGGTATTAATTAATCAAACTGAGCTACTAGTTCTAGGTAATAGGTTTTCGACATTTGTATTCATTAGGTCACGATTTTTTAATCTATGTAGAGGATGAATTGATATAGATAGATCCATTATGCAGATTATATCTTCAAATGTTTTAATGATTCATCTATTTTTGTTATATTCATTACTATTTTTTCTGTTTTCCAATTGAAAAAAATGTCTTATCTCCGTGCAACAATTTGGATTTTAGTGCTAATCAATTATTCGCTAAAAATTAACTGTTAAAGGATTTTTTAATAAATAGGACACTAATTCCCCACAATTCCTTATTGTTTTCTTCTTTCAGCATAAAAAAAAATACTAACCTTATTTTGTAGAAGCGAAGTTCGGTAGTTACTATCCGTAATATAATTTATAATGTAGATATTTTGAGTTAGATAATACATTCAATTAACTGTATTATATTCTTATTGAGTGTATTCAATTTATTATATTACAATGTAATGTTTCTAGAAATCTTAATGTCAATGCTTGTTTGTTGTTTATTTGTTTGTTTTGTTTTTTCTTGCCAATTAAAAAAAAAAGCTTCTTTGAAAATTATCAATCTATCGATGTTAAAATTTTCTGATTACAGAAGTTTCCTTAAAAGAGCAACAAAAACTTGAAATGAGTTTCACCAAAGATGTTTTCATGTTTTTAGTGGCAGCTGTTTTCTTGTTTCAAGGTACACATAAACTGTTTACGTCATAATGACAGAGTTTGTTTTTTTTTGTTTCGAGGTACACATAAACTGTTTACGTCATAATGGCAGTTGTTGTTGTTTTTTTTTTGTATTCGATATGCTTGTAAGTTAATACAACACAACCGACAACCGTAGCGTAGATCTCATACCTAGAGGCCTACAACTTTTTAAAAAGTTTTTAAAGCCGTTTCTTGTCATTTGGATTCATGTAACGTCAGGATTGGACGAAGTGGTTGTCTCCTCTCAACAGAAAGATTTTAAAACTCCTTTACTCCACTATCAGTCAGAGTGCTTCAAGGTCATCTGTGGTCACCCGGAAGTACTAAGAAGCCTAGCTCATCCAGCACTGTTTGTGTGTGACTTTGAGTGTGTGTGAATGCTGTTTATGTTTGCAATCTATATTACTATTGTAGTTGTAGTGATGCTGGGATGGACAATGGCTACATGGTCGTGTGGTATGCGCTTAACTGCCGTTCGGTCGATTCAATAGTCCCGGGCTCAAACCCTGCCCGCTGCCATCCCTCGTCGTATCGCGGGAGGTTTTGACTTGGAATTAGATTATCTTCAACTCTGAAGGAACATCCGAAACAAGTAGAACAAATAAATGTAGTCAAACTGAATTTCCATTGTTTGGACCTATAAAATTATCCGATCTCCAAAGCTCGTTGGCATACATTATTTTTCAGTCTTAAGAGATAAAACTTTACATCACGTGTGTCATGGGCAGTATTAAAAAAAAAAAGTAAAGTTTCCCTTTCAGACCTTTTGATCTCTAGGGCAGATGATGTAAAGGTCATCTGTTTCTGTGGCCTACGGTTAACAAGGGTGTCATGTGGCCAGCACAACGACCAACCACCTTAACTTTTCCCTAACTAATGTCATGTACCCATTATAGCTGGGTGGACTCAGAGGCGCCCGAAGATCCTGAAATTAAAAATCCCAGTCTTCACCAGGATTCGAACCCCGGTCCCGGGTTCGGAAGCCAAGCGTTTTACCGCTCAGCCACCGCGCCTCCAAGAGCAGTATTCCCGTAGAAGAAAAATATGAGTCCAGTGGATTGAGCTGAGCCTAATCGGATTCGTTATGCTCCATGATAGAACGTGGAGGGTGTATGCATTCTCCACGTTAATATCGCTCGTGAAATGGTCATGGGATCATGCAGAAATGACTAGCCTTTAAGTAAATTAGTGAGATAAGTCGTTGATTGACCCCATGTAAAGACAGAGCCTGTCAAGAGACACACAATTCGATTCAGTCTGGTAGTCCCCAGTGAAGTCAGTCCGATACAGTAAGTCCAGAATGGAGCAGTACGACTCCAGGGTGAGACCAGTAGAGTTGAATACAGCAGGACGGTTATGTACAGTGAAGCCTGTGTCGTGTTGCCAGGGCCGGTCCTACAGATTGCGGTGCTCTATGCAAAACGGATTGTGCGGGGGCCCAGTCTTGGTAAGGTTAAGGATAAATCGTGAAAATTAAAATTTTGAACAAGAACATAAATTCGTCTTTGCATTTTATTCATTCTTTACTAAGTAAAATATCACGTCAAATTAACTATACGAGCCATCTATAGAAGATGGTAGTTTTCCTACAACAAAAAAAAAAAAAAAAAAAAAATTTAAAAATTCAGATCTGATTTTTAGATTTACTAACGACTAGCAAAATATATATGCCAGTGACTATTGAAGTAAATTAAAATATTTGAACTTCTTGTTTGGTTAAAATTCGCCTTATTATTAAGTTTTTAAATGAAAGCTTACAATGATTTTTTTTACTGCGAGAATGATTGGCGTTTTCCAAATTGAATGACACATCGGATTGACAATTTGGTCTGCTTTTTAGGAGATTTGTATCAGGTTTCAGATTTTAATAATTTCAGGAGATTTTCATGACTTTTTCGTATATTTAGCTGTTTCTGGAGTCCTGTAAAATCAGGAGGTCGTAATATCCCTTTAATAATAAGCTAAAATGGTTTAATTTAATAATGTACACTAGAATTAACGCGGGGCCTATGAAAGTGTGGGGCCCACTGCTGCCGCAGTGGCCTAAGGCCGTCCCTGCGTGTAGCCAATTGTACAGTTTTGGCTGCAGATTCATTAGTTATTAAAGTGTCCCGTCATTTCGCAGCAGAGTTGTCAAGTTTTTGTTTATGTTGTGTTTGCAGTGTAAGCAGAGAGCTTAATAGCGTAGCAATACATATAATCATAAATATTTCTCTTAAGATATATAAAAAAAAAAAATCAATTTGTTATGGTTTTAAATCAAGAATAAATCATAAACAGTTTTTTTAAATAGATCTAAATAACACACTTAACAATCCTTTGTAGATATTGTCGGCCTGATGTCTACCTCATATTTACATAGATACCCACGTGACTACGCAGACTTGTGGTCAACAGGACCGGAAGTGTTCAGCGAAGACAAAGTTCAATGCGCCATGTTCTGTCAGACGAACCAAACTGAGTGTCAGAGTTTTTCTTACGAACAGCATACCGGGAAATGTCAAATAGGTGATTCTAACGGAATTTTTAGTTCTGTTAGTGATAATATTAAAACGAACTGTCGTAGTGTCTAGTGTAGCTTGCTTTGTTGCGATTCCTGATCAATTAATCTTTATTTCAAATTAGTCATAAAAAGAATACAATTGGATGACATTTATTTTGAATATAAAACTTTTTTTAAAGCCCAAATTATTCTACATTTTAAAGTCAAATGTCACTTTCATTTAAGTTTCTGATAGGATCTGTCCACTTTCTGTGATATGATATAGCCAAATCTAGAATTTAAGTAGCCAGGGTGCCATGTAACCAGCACAACGACCAACCGCCTTTATTTTACCATTATTTTTACTAATGTCAGGTACTCATTACAGTTGGGTGGACTCATGGGCATCCTGAAAATACTAAAATTTTAAAATCCCAGCCTTCACTGGGATTCGAACCCGAGACCCCCGCTTCACAAGTCATGCGCCTCACGACTTGGCCACTACTCCCCTCAGTTTTAAAAGAAACAGAGCTACTTTCTGGGGCAAAACTAAACTGTAGAAGTGCAAACAAAAGTTTCAAAATTCATCATTTCTATGTTATTCTAACTCTGAATAGACATCAGAATAGTAATACGACTCCTATTATTAATATAATTATTATTATTATTATTATTATTATTACAGAATTAATTTTTATTCTCTGGAACTTGAGATAGTAAGTGTACGTGTTTTGAGTGGCTGGTAGTGCAGTGTATGTGTGCCTGTGTATGAAATGACCAGTGGACCTTGAGTGTACATGGTTGAGTGAGCAGCATTGTGTCAGGACTGTGTGTAAAAGGAGGTCAGTTTAGAGAACGAGTGGCTGGAGTAAAGAACATAAATAGAGACTAATAAAATCATTGTGTTTATTTTAGCTCATGTTGTTTTAGTGTGTCTATTAAAGAACTGCTAGGGCAGCGGTTCTCAACCTTTTAAGCTCGGCGACCCCTTTTTACAATCCCCCCCCCCCACTCTGACACGACCCCCCTCCCCACACACACACACATACAACAATAGAAGAGTAGACAATACCAATCCATATTTTCGATGGTCTTAGGCGACCCCTGGCAAATGGTCAATCGACGTCGCGACCCACAGGTTGAGAACCCCTGTGCTAGGGGCGAGCTTCGTTAAAGAAAAACAAAATTCATTGTAGTTCCTTTAAGTAGTGTCCACTGAGAAATTATAGCAATTATGCATAAAACACTGAACCATAATCTTCAAATACAAAAACAAAATTTAATAAAATACTCTGAAAGACACGAATGTAGTCCCATATAACTTTTCCCATTTACTAGGACAAATGTGTACAAATACTCCTTCTTCCCTAGTGCTATTAGAGCATGGAATGGGTTGCCTGAGCTAGCCAGGAGAACCAGTGACTTGGCAGAATTTAAGTCATTGGTTAATGGGTTCTGTGGCATTTTACGTCTCGAGAGACGATCTTTTCCCTTTGCAACTTCTTGTGTGACTAAAGAGGCCAATCCTTGATACACAGCTGCGATCGCAGGTTGGGCATATATAATTGGTTAACATGCATGACTAAATGCATGACGCGTAGGACGTAATCTTCTTCTTTTTTGAAGTAACGTCTGTATTATATAAGATAAGAAGATAAGATAAATTATCTGTTGATTTGGTAGGTCTGCAGCAGTAGGCCTGTTTCCCTCTCTCAGTTAATGAGGATCCTATTAGGAATGTCCAGGGCTTCTAATGTGTATGTGTCAGTGCCATTGTCCCATCGGTTTATAGTATTAAAGCTTTTATTGTTATCCTTATTATTTAAAAAGCGGTCTCTACATGCTTTGCTCTGGGAATAAATGTATTTGATATTATCATGTGTGCATCGTACAGTGTTTGTACAACACAGTGCACGTATCGTATAGTGCGTGTATTATATAGTGTGTGTGTATCAAACATTGTGTATCATACAGTGTATGTATCATTCTGTGTGTGTCGTATATTGTGTGCGTCATACCGTGTGTGTATTATATAGCGTGTATCGTATAGTGTGTGCTTTATACAATGTGTGTATCATGCAGTGTCTGTATCATTCAGTGTGTATTAAACAGTGTGTACATCATACAATGTTTGTATTAATGTAGTTTTGACACTGACATATTTACATATTTCTAATCCCCAGGCCGTTGTGTAATTCCGTGGCCTAACAGTACAAGTTCTTCCATACAGTTGTATCAGGTGCAGCAGCCGTTATGCGAGAGTACCCCTGGCTTCAAGATGTTCACTTTTGGCAACATCAGCGCCTGTCTCTGGTTGTCTTCCTCATTTAAAAACTTCACAGATGCAAAAGCTCATTGTCAAGGTACTACAGAAAGGTCCCGGGTTCAATTCTTTTAATTCTCGTCGTAATTACGTATCTTTTTAAGTCAATTGTTTCTTTTACAACGAGTGGTTTTCCTTTGTATATAGTAGAAAGAAATGTTGTCTTTGGCCAAGAAAAAAAAAGAAGCAAAATTAACAGTGGCTGGCGATGTGGGAATGGTGGTATGGGTATTTTCTACTTCAGAAAAATATTTTATTTTCTTAACACACACTTGTGCTAAATTTCTGAAAATTTGCAGTATTTTTTACAAGCATTGTGGGCGTTCAATAAACTGTTTGAAGCCTTACTCTGTGTGTGTGTCTTTAAAAGTGTGTGTGTGTGCGTATTTTTCATGTGGCCTATGGAGCCAGGTAAAGTAAAGCGTTAAAGGTCATCTGTTTCTATGGCCGACGGCTTACGAAACTGTCACGAGGCCGGCACAACGACCGGCCGCTTCTACTACCGCAAGGCATGACAAGTTAAAATGGCTTAATTTTTTTTGTATTGATATTTGCGTTGTTAGGTAAAAGAAATCGGAAGACTCGTCGACCGTCTTTCTCCATTCCTCTCTGTCTTTTGCCTTTGGAACCTCTTTCAATGGCAGGCCCGTCCATTCTTTTATGTTGTCCTCCCATCGCTTTCTCTGTCTGCCTCTTCTTCTTTTTCCTGGTACTGTTTCCTAAAGTAAGATTTTTTGCAAAATGTGTAGCTTGATCCGAGATTGGTTGTGGGAGACAAAACGTGTACAAACTTTTGGCCAGACAGACACACAGACAGACACACAAAGCTTAGTTAAAAAGACACACAGAGTGTGTTGATATAAGGCAATATAAGCTTTGTACACAAAATGATCCTTTGTCTTTTTAGGTAAGAAATCAACTCTTGCGTCAGTGAAAAGTGTGGAAAAACTTCAACTTCTAATTAGTAGCCGAAATCAAGATGCATACATCGGACTTGATGACCTGGTCAAAACAGGAACATTTGTATGGCACGATGACGGCACAGTGTTACGAAGTGAACTGATGCCTCAAATATTTGCTTATGGTGAGTTCTCTGACATTTATTAAGAGTAGCGTATTATTGACTTGCTTTTCAGGGGCATTTCAAGCTAGCTACTTATGGCTGAGTGGCTTTTGAACCTGGAAGTTCCGGGTTCAATTCCTGGTTATGACGGATATTTAATTTTCTGGATATTAGGGCGCATCTGAGTCCACCCAGCTCTAATAGGTTTTCTGAAATTAGTTGGGAAAATTAATGGCGGTTGGTCGTTGTGTTGGCCACATGACACCCTCGTTAACCGTGGGCCATGAAAGAAAGATGAACTTACATCGTCTGCTCCATACATCTCAGGGTCTGTAAGGGGAGCGCTACTTTACTTTGACATAAATTATAGCTGGTGGGAATTGTATTGCACTGTGTATATTGCATACTGATTAACGACACAAAGGTAATTCGATAGTATGTTTGCTAAGTATGTTGGTCAGTATCGGTATTTTATTTTAATCATTTGTAGCACGATATATTTATTGCTATTAAAATAGTTAATGGCTTTCTTTTTGGTAGATATTTAGATATACTATAAACATTTATAAATATATATATTAATTATTTAAAATGTTATGATATAGATTTTTTCATCCTTTTGTTTGTCTCAGTTTAAGTTGTCTCCCCTTAAACGTAATGTTCAAGAATTAAAGTATTTATTTTGATTTTTGGACGAATCCCACGTTAAATGTATTATGTCTTCTAAGCAATGATCAGTGGCAGGTTTATCTCGGTTCAAAAAAAAAACAACACCAGTCTTAGACATTGTTGATCAGTTATCTGCTTTTCTGTATTGATTAATCTATGCCCATCACGTGTGCACAATATGTTGTCTTTCATGACACTTGATCTATGACGGAAATGTTTGTATGATGTGTTGGTGCTATAAAAGCTGGATTGGAAGAATGTATATAATAGTAAGTCATTACTGATAATTACTAAGGCTTAGATTAGATTGCCTTGCGCTATTATGACGGACACCAATTAGTCTGAAATCACAGAAGGAAAAAGTTCAAGTGTTTTAATTCATAATTTGAATTTTTTTTTTCGGTTTAACTAGTTTGTTTTTTAACGCACTGCTTAAAATTATTTTAACTCTAAAATTATTTCATATACGCTTTTATCAAATTGTTCTGTAACATATTCGCTACACTTTTTTTTTCATTGCCTTTTAACACACGTGGGACTAGAGGCGAAGCCTTAGAAAATCCCTGGAAAGCCTCTTCATTTTCCTTCTGTGTACCACATCAGCCGTCCGGGTGCCTGCCATAAAGTGACCCCTTGATAAACGGTGTTGATAGTGACAGGGTTGTTAGCAGCAGGACCGACCTAAGATTATTTGAGGCCCTAGGCCAGGGGTTCTCAACCTGTGGGTCGCGACCCCCTTGGGGTCGAAAGACGATTTTGCAGGGGTCGCCTAAGACCAACAGAACTATGAATTACGATGTTTATAACATTATCGAAAGCGCTGTTACTTAAGAATATTTACGGTTGGGGGTCGGCGCATGGTGGGGAATAGTAAAAAGGGGTCGCCGAGATTAAAAAGGTTGAGAACCGCTGCCCTAGGCAAAGTGTATTTGTTGGCACCAACTAAAATAGAAAAATTAAAAAAAATAAAAAGCGAAACAATAAAATAACGCAATTTATTTATAACCTACTAGGATAGTGTACTCCTTTAATAACATTGGGGACAAATTTCGCTATGTCTATTCTTCAGAAAAAATTGTTTTGATTCTGAGGCCTTAGGCAGCTACCTAATGTACCTATGGCTAAGGCCAGCCCTGTTGTTAGGGTCCTCTTCCATCCTTGGCACCCCAAAAGGGATCCTACCTTTACCTTTACCATTCCTTGGTCTGTTGGACCGTTGAGGCACCATGGAAGATTCGTCGACCGTCTTTCTCCATTCCTCTCTGTCTTTTGCCTTTGGAACCTCTTTCAATGGTAGACCCGTCCATTCTTTTATGTTGTCCTCTCATCGCTTTCTCTGTCTGCCTCTTCTTCATTTTCCTGGTACTGTTTTCTAAAGTAAGATTTTTTGCAAACCACGAGGATCTTGTAATATAGCCATGGATTTTTAGCTGGCGTTTTTTTTTTACGATAGTTAGCATTTCATCATGGGGTCCGATCACTGCAGTATTCCTGTCTCTAATCTTTTGGTTTTTCATGCGGTCTTTGAAAAGATCATGTCCTCACTATTGGGCGTATTCCACCAGGGGGTGTCTGGTTGAGGCTCGGAGGCGTTGCCGTTCTCTGCCAGATGACGATTTCTAAAAATTAGAGCTCGTATGAATAAACACAACAAGCGAAATATAAAAATTACTTTAAAGTAAAAAAAAAAATTAGCTTAAGGGAATAACTCCACGTTTACAACCGTACATCTCAATAATGTAAAATATATGTCCATTTTATATTAAAAAATAATTAATTAGCAGTCATTAATTTACTAATCGCTTTATTGATTTGTGTAATGTCTTCGCCAATGGCTAATTGTGCAGAGTAATAATAAATATAAAAATTACTTTAAAGTACAAAAAAAAAATTTCTAAAGGGAATAACTTCATGTTTACAGCCGTATATCTCAATAATGTAAAATATATGTCCATTTTACATAAAAAAATAATTAATTAGCAGTCATTAATTTACTAATCTATTTATCGATTATATATTATTGATTATATATTATTAATTGATTTGTGTAATGCCTTCGCCAATGGCTAACTGTGCAGAGTTTCAACTTGATCCGAGACAAAATGTGGGAGAAATAACGTGTTCAAAATGTTAACCAGACAGTTAGAGGGAGTTTTGGTATAAGCTTTGCAAAAAAAGGATCTTATCATGTTTGTGGGAATAACTAAAGCTATTTTGTGTTCTAGAGTATATATATAGTAGAACATGCCATAAGGTTTTAAGTCTAACAAAAAGTGTAAGCGTATAGACTAATTAATTTTTTTAGTTAAGCTAATGAAGTCTTATTTTAATTTTCGTTACAGTGGCGTAGCAAGGACTTTGCCATCATTTGGGGGCCTGGAGGGGGGGAGCTTGACCTCCTTGAGAGCCCCTGCATTTTGCGTAATTTTTAATATTTAATGTAAACAATCATTTGGAGGCCCGACTCAAGTGGGGGCCTGGGGGATTTTTAAACTCTCCCTCCTCCCTAGCTATGCCTCTGTTTCGTTACCAACATGTTGAGGAAATTAGCAAAGCTTATTGTATAATTTCAGATGAACCCAGCTTTGGCATCACTCCAGAGAACTGCGTCATGTACACCAAAGGCCAGCTCGCTCTGAACAATGTCGTCTGCAATCGAGCACATTATTACGTCTGTGAAAAAACATGTTTCCAGTTTTAATTAACAATCATTGAATGGTCTGAGGGATGAGGAAGAGGGGGAGCGGATGAATGAGAATCTTAGCTCTCTCTTAGCTTTTGACAAACTCGATGTTTCTTATTACTAAAGTTGACTAGCATGTCATACTGTTAGACCCCTTGCACTATACACGGTTTAGACCGTAAGAACAAAAATATACGGCTGAAATTGAGAAGAAAGGCATGGAAGATTTCATATTAAGACGTGAAGATAAATGCTGTACGGCGATTTAAAACTACCGTGTTTTTTTACTGAATTCATGGTCGCCGTACCGAGGATCCGTCTATGTGGCTAAATGACTTCTAGGTTCTTTAGTATAACAACCTACTAAAACGACAGAGTTAGGTTTAATTAAGTTGATTTGTTTATTTTTACCTAGTTAGTGCCATTCTGATTTTAATTGTTGTATAATTGGCAGAAAGTACTAAATCTGAACTACTTACTACGTGGATTGATGCCAGACTGTTCTATGAGGCAAAACATTAGAAGTGGGAGAATTAATCCATCTTCGTTTTTTCTGATTAATTGGGGCACACAAAAAAATCGCATTTTTTATTTTCATTCTTCTACGGAGCCGATGAAGCTAATGTAGCAATCATTTTTCTACGGATCATCTTTCACAAGAATAAAATAATGCGGAATATATACGACACATTCAATTTGCGTCCAAATAAAAGCTACTACAAAAAGGCAAGAACCCGTGTGTTTTTTCTTTCGTAGAGCGCATACCGTCTAATTTGCAAGCGGCCTTAGGGAAAACACACTACACGTTTTATATTCTTTATCAGTAGTCAAGTAAGTTATGTATAAATAAACACAATTATTGTGCTGTGGAAATCGTTCTCTTAGTTGTATACTTAATAAAAAAAAATTTTTTTAGCGGCATCCGAAAGTGGAAAAGACGCTATTAGTTTTAGACCATTCAAAGTTCTAATGCAACGGATACTTTTTTTTTTTCTGAAAGCGAAAAATCTAATTTTTAAATCACTTATACAATCAGTTTTTTGAAGAGAAAAAGCTATTTAGTATGCATTATAAGTTAAACCTAATTTGAAACGAATAGTAATCTTGTAAACTAAATTTTTTTTTAATCTTGTTAGTGTCGAGGGCATAAAAGACGCGATGAAAGATTTCAATAAGGCTTTGATTAGCCTCCCTGTAACTCTGATTTTGAAAACATTGGAGTGGAAAAGTTTCTTTTTTTTTTTTTTATCTTCTTTTTGGGCTTGAGATTTTTTTTTTTTTGAATTAAATGCTGTCAATATTTTTTCGTTTTTTGATGAAATAAACTGTGTAATTGTTTCACAAAAAAAAAAAATCAATAAGGCCAGGGGAGGCGCGGTAGCTGAGCTGTAAAGCGCTTGGCTTCCGAACTGGGGTCCCGGGTTCGAAGACTGGGATTTTCAACTTCGGAATCCTTGGGCGCCGCTGAGCCTATCCAGCCCTAATGGGTACCTGACATTAGTCGGGGAAAAGTAAAGGCGGTTGGTCATTGTGCTGGCTACATGACACCCTCGTTAACCGTAGGCCACAAAAACATTAACTTTACATCATCTGCCCTATAGACCACAATGTTTGAACGGGGAACTAGTTAGGCCAGGTTCACATCTAACTTTGCATTCACTTGCACCCATCCTTTGATCTGCTGGACCGTTGGGGCACTACACAAGATCTGTCAACCTTCTTTCTCCATTCTTATCTCTCATTTGTCTTTGATATTATTTCATTCGGATGTTCTTTCTGAAAATATTGAAGCCTCCCTGGGTGGACCACTTCGGGGGGCCGATTTTGAGTTTGTGTTTCCACACAAACTGTCTTTGTAACCTTGTTTTTCTTCAGTTTCATTTTAAATTGGACTTTCCTTTTTACTTCCTGCTCTTGACTTGTGTTTTTTTAACAGGTTAAAGGGTCAACCTGATCTAGACAAAAGTTTTTTTTTCTTTTCGAACTCTATATACTGTTATTATTATTATAGCTTTTATATAGCGCTACTTTCATGCTTATAGCATGTTCAGAGTGCTTTTGGTCCAAGTTCAGTTGTGGACCAGTGGGGGGAGGGGGTATCGCCTTTAGGCGCTCAGTAAACACAACTCTGCCCGAGTCGGGTGTCGAACCTCGAGCCCCCTTCTAGGTAGCCAAGCCAAGCCAAGTTCAAGCGCACTTGGCCTCTCGACCACTCTTCCCACTGTTATAATGAAAGCTCTTACCAAAAAAAAAACGTGTCATTATTACAAGGAACGTTGTATGTCTATCTACTTTTTAAAAAAAGTTGAAAGTTTCTCTCATGGACCTTGTGGTAAAGGTCATCTTTTTCTATAGCCTGTGGTTAAAGAGGGTGTCATGTAGCCAGCACAACGACCAACCGCCTTTACTTTTCCCCAATTAACGTAAGGTACTCATTAAAGGTGAGTTGGACTCATAGGCGCCGAAAGAGTAAGTGAAGTTTATGGCGAACCAAGATATCTTAATAATGAATGTATGTAACTCATGATAGTAATAAACCGGATGACTTCCTGGTCACTTAGCGGAGAATAAAGAAAACATGTCTGCTCTCAACGTTATAATAATGTAATAAATAGTCAAACATATAGGAACTTCCTTTGAACGAGAAACTCACAAGATAACGGCGAACATCGTCAATGTGAAATGAATACTACCTGAAAAGCCTGCCACGCCTGCTGTAATCCATCCCATATTTTTAGTAGGCTCCAGGAAGAATGCCATGGATGTCATCACTATCACGGAGAGCTCGCAGACGATGGTGATACTCATCATGGTTCTGGTGACATCTAGCCAAACTAAGATTAGATAAGATAACGATAAGATAAGGATAAAATAATAATAAGATAAGATACCGATACGTTAATTATAAGATAATGATAAGATGATTAGATAATGATAAGATAACGATAATGATAAGACAACAATAAGATAAGATAATGATAAGACAACAAAAAGATAATATTACGATAAGACAACGATAAGATTACGGGAAGATAACAATAAAAGCGAATCTCTCTCAAACACCACTATGACGATCTGTCACAAACACCACTATGACGATCTGTCACAAACACCACTATGACGATCTGTCACAAACACCACTATGACGATCTGTCACAAACACCACTATGACGATCTGTCACAAACACCACTATGACGATCTGTCACAAACACCACTATGACGATCTGTCACAAACACCACTATGACGATCTGTCACAAACACTACTATGACGATCTGTCACAAACACCACTATGACGATCTGTCACAAACACTACTATGACGATCTGTCTCAAACACTACTATGACGATCTGTCACAAACACCACTATGACGATCTGTCACAAACACCACTATGACGATCTGTCACAAACACCACTATGACGATCTGTCACAAACACCACTATGACGATCTGTCACAAACACCACTATGACGATCTGTCACAAACACCACTATGACGATCTGTCACAAACACCACTATGACGATCTGTCACAAACACTACTATGACGATCTGTCACAAACACCACTATGACGATCTGTCACAAACACTACTATGACGATCTGTCACAAACACTACTATGACGATCTGTCACAAACACCACTATGACGATCTGTCACAAACACCACTATGACGATCTGTCACAAACACCACTATGACGATCTGTCACAAACACCACTATGACGATCTGTCACAAACACTACTATGACGATCTGTCACAAACACTACTATGACGATTTGTCAAAAACACTACTACGACGAACTGTCACAACACTCCTACGACGAACTGTCACAACACTACTACGACGAACTGTCACAACACTACTACGACGAACTGTCACAAACACTCCTACGACGAACTGTCACAACACTACAACGACGAACTGTCACAACACTACTACGACGATCTGTCACAAACACTACTATGACGATTTGTCAAAAACACTACTACGACGAACTGTCACAACACTCCTACGACGAACTGTCACAACACTACTACGACGAACTGTCACAACACTACTACGACGAACTGTCACAAACACTCCTACGACGAACTGTCACAACACTACAACGACGAACTGTCACAACACTACTACGACGAACTGTCACAACACTCCTACGACGAACTGTCACAAACACTACTATGACGAACTGTCACAACACTACTACGACGAACTGTCACAAACACTACTACGACGAACTGTCACAACACCACTACGAAGAACTGTCGCAACAAAACTATAACTATCTGTCACAGCACCAATACGAACTACTGTCAGAGCACTACTATGACGAATGTTTAATGACAGATAATAAATGTGTATAAGTATACTGTACACTAGATCTAACCCTAGCTCTACCATCCATTGTTTACATATCTTTCATATATTGAAAATAAATATCGGACTTTCATTTATGTATTTTATTTCATTTATTCATTCTTTATACATTTCATACTTTATACATATAATTCTTTATAGATATAAAATGTAAAAAAAAGGCCTGCTGTAAATTGACTGGAGATCACATTTTGAAGTTCTGCAAAAAGTGTCTAAAAAAATTCACTGTAGAATTTATCTTTATATTTACCTTAACGGATAAACCGCTCAATGTATATTTCATTACCTCTGCTGCCGCCTATAAGTTCAGCCAGGTTAACTGCGTCAAAGCAAATTGCATCTAGAAAAGTTCAAATTGTCCAGAGTCCAATGTAGCCCCATTCTCCACCCGCAGTGGCAGTGACCATATATCTGTGGTATTTTACGTCTCGAGAGACGATCTTTTCCCTTTGCAACTTCTTGTGTGACTAAAGAGGCCAATCCTTGATACACAGCTGCGATCGCAGGTTGGGCATATATAATATAGTTCTATATAGTTCCCTGCGAAGCCAATAGTCGAGAAAAGCAACGCTAGCAGGAGGAAACAGTAAACACAAAGTCAGGATTGTTTGCGTAGATCAAGTATTGACTAACAAAGCAGTAAAAGAAAATAAGTCGGCTTAACTCTTTTCACATCGTAATTATTTACCACATTCTGGTGGAATCAACGTTGGTATCGTCATTTAGAAGAGAAAGAGTTAAAGCCAGCTACAATGTTGCTGACATTTTAATGTATGCAGAGAAATGAAGCGTGGGTAATAAAGAGATTCAAATAGCACTGTTACGAGCAGATGAGACATATACCACCAGGGGCAAACTGGGTGTTAACTCTTTCTCTCCTAACCGACGATACCATCATTGATTTTACCTCATTAAAGTAAATTCATGTTTAATTTTATAAACTTTTTTTTGAGTTATATAAAAAGAGCATTGCAATCCCCTTTATTTATATACCAAATTAAACACTCTCTGATAACAAAGACCAAGCTATTGAAGCTTAATCATAACAGGGTAGCAAAATAGTAATGAGCAAAATGAAGAATTCCGTCGAAATGTGGGAAAAAAATTACGGAGAGAAAGAGTTAAGATCGGTCCGGGGGATTTCATGCCATCATTATTATTATTATTATTATTATTATTATAGCTTTTATATATAGCTACTTTCATGCTTATAGCATGCTCAGAGCGCTTTTGGTCCAATCTCTTTTGTGGACCAGTAGGGAGGGGGAGGGGGTATCTAGGAGTTGGTTTTCCGTGCTGCCTTTAGGCGCGCAGTAAACGCAACTCTGTTCGAGTCGGGTTTCGAACCTTGAGCCCCCTTCTAGGTAGCCAAGCCAAGTTCAAGCGCACTTAGCCTCTGACCACGCTTCCCATAAGATGGGCTTCCAATTCTCTCCCTCCTGAAAACCATTATGTTAAGTTTGATAAAGTTGCCCTTTCGGACCTTGCGATCTATGGAGCAGATGATGTAAAAGACATCTGTTTATGTAAAGGTCATCTGTTTCTGTGAAGGTCTCATATTTATGTGGCCCACAGTTTACGAGGTTGTCTTGTGGCCAGCACAACGACCAACCACTTTAAATTTTTCCCCAACTAAAATAGGTTACCCATTGCAGATGAACTGATGCCAATATTAAAAATCTCAGTCTTTACCAGGATTCGAACCCGGGACACCTAAGCCAAGCTTTTCCACTCAGCCATACCTCCTCTTGTCTGCGGGTGTGGGCTGTTCATTAGTTCGGAAAATGTGTTAGATCAAATTTGTGTTACGCTGTAGAGGCTGTACAAGATTTTATTTTTTTAACACATCGCTTAAAGGGCCACTTTTATAAGAGAATGCTATAAAACCTTTAACAATTCAATAAGTGTCATAGTGGCATCCATGCGGCCCATTTCGGTGGCCCCACAGGCCCATATGGGTACCGCCCCATCGGGCATTTGCCCAAATGCCCTTATAGCCAGTCCGCCCCTGTTAAACCACTCAGCATACACCAACAGACGTATATATAGTAGTTGATGCAGACTTGTTTAACAACTGATAATATCTCAATAATAACTTCGTTTACATTACTCGGTTTTATATCCTATTCTCTCTCTCTCTCTCTCCATAGTTTTTTTTAGCGCTACTTTCACACTTATAGCACGCTCAGATCGCTATAGTCCAATCTTATTTGTAGACCAGTGGGGGAGAGGTGGTACCTGGGAGATAGTTTTCAATGTTGCCTTTGGGCTCTAAGAAGACACAACTCTGCTCAAGTTGGGTGTCGAACGTCGAGCTCCCTAAACAGGTAGCCAAGCCAAGTTCAAGCGTACTTAGCGTCTTGACCATGCTTCCCACCATTATCTTATCTTATATAATACAGACGTTTCTTTAAAAAAAGAAGATGATTACGTCCTACGCGTCATGCATTTAGTCACGCATATTAACCAATGACTGTAATTCTGGCAAGTAACTGGTTTTCCAGGCTAGCTCAGGCAATCCATTCCATGCTCTCAACTGCCTCTAACGCCTCAACAGCCTCTAACGCTCTAACTGCCTCTAACGTCTCAACTGCCTCTAACGCCTCAACTGCCTCTAACGCCTAAACTGCCTCTAACGCCTCAACTGCCTCTGACGCCTTAACTGTCTCTAACGTCTCAACTGTCTCTAACGCCTCAACTGCCTCTAACGTCTCAACTGCACCTAACGCCTTAACTGCCTCTAACGCCTCAACTGTCTTTATTGCCTCAACAGCATCTAACGCCTCAACTGCCTCTAACGCCTCAACTGCCTCTAACGTCTCAACTGCCTCTAACGCCTCAACTGTCTCTAACGCCTCAACTGTCTCTAACGCCTCAACTGCCTCTAACGTCTCAACTGCCTCTAACGCCTCAAACAGGGAAGAAGAAGCATTTGTACAAATTTGTTCTACTATATGGAACGAAATACAATCCCACTGAGCTGCGCACATAACAATCCCATTAATCAATGGAAGAACAAGATCCCCCGTTGTTGTTTTTTTAATATTAATTTCAGGTCAATTTCATTTCGTTGTTGTACATATTCGATAATGTTGACCGCGAGACGAGTGTCGGACATTAAGATGACCTTCAGGCCGAATTAGGTTGGGCATCACTGTTATAGCGAGAAAGATGGCTGATTTGGTATCCCGCATAATGACCTAAGTAATGACCGCAGGTCATTTTTGGCTATTTAGGCTCTGTAATCCATCAACTCGATGTTAATGCCCATAAAACTTAATGAAACCTCAGAGGGTCAGTACCATTACTATGTAACGCTCATCACACTTTTGGAAATATCAGCTAGACTGGAAACTACAGGATTATGTTCAGTCAATTAAGTTTCCTGAACATCAGTGCAATAGTGTGTTAGTGCTATTTAAATAGAACAATGGTTGAAATAACTTGTACTGAATGCCAATTGCAGACATTAAATTACAGACATTCGTGACGCTCAATAGGCTAAGCAAAATTATATCAAAGGTCCCCAACCCTTTACCCGAGGCGCCCACTAACAAAATCCCTCCATGTTTGGCCATCTTAAGGGTATAGAGAATCGATGAAGGCTTCCTCTGTGCTGTCTGTTTTGTTATTTTAATACTAATTATAAAAATTATAGAAATTGAAATATAAAATAGAATGTATGGAATCCAAAATCACATATAAATTTACACAAACAAACAACCAAGTGCTACAAACACACACCACCAAAGGCTACACCTACACACCAACAGGTACTTTACATACACTTAACCACGTCCTACAAACACACACCACCAACGGCTACACATACACGCAATCAAACGCGTCAAACAGACAACACCATGCACTACACACATACACTAAACACGCCTACACTACAGATATATAGATTTTTATCGTCATTTTAAAAAGATGGTATTTTACAAAGATGTCAGATGCAAAAGAAGTTTAAGCGTCCGCGACAAGATATGAACAGACGCGTTCTTTGGAAGAAGACGATAATCATTTACGTATTCAGCAATGCGATTCTAGACATCTTTCTGACATCAGAGGATTACCTTACAACGTTCAAACCCATTACAACGTACACGCTAAACTGCCTCTACCGTCACAATCAATTCAACTGCCTCTAATGCATCAACTGTCTCTAACGTCTCAACTGCCTCTAAAGCCTCAACTGCCTCTAACGTCTCAACTGCCTCTAACGTCTCAACTGCCTCTAAAGTCTCAACTGTTTTAACGCATCAACTGCCTCGACCGCCTCTAACGCCTCAACCGCCTCTAACGCATCAGCTGCCTCAAACGCCTCAACTACCACTAACTCCTCAACTGCCTCAAACGCCTCAACTACAACTAACGCCTCAACTGCCTCAAACGCCTCAGCTACCACTAACTCCTCAACTGCCTCTAACGTCTCAACCGCCTCTAAAGTCTTAACTGCCTCTTACGCCTCAACTGCCTCTAACGCCTCAACTGCCTCTAACGCCTCAACTGCCTCTATAACCGCGGTGGTCGAGTGGTAAAGCAATGGGCTAGTCAACACGAGGGTCCAGGGTTAAAATCTTAGAGAAGACAGGGATTTTTAATTTTGGGGTCCTTTAGCCGCCTCTGAGTCCACCCAGCCCTAATAAGTACAAGACATCAATTAGGAAAAAAAAAAAGTTGTGTATATCCAGCGAATAACAGCTACTGACTGGGATAAGTGGAAGGTTTTTTTGCACGCGAGCTGTCATAGCACAGTAATTAACGAGATCAATCATCAAAGGGAGGGCGAGGTGGCTGAGTCGCTACGTGCTTGACTTCCGAGCCTGATGTCCTGGGATAGAATCTCGGTCAAGACTCGTATTTTGAATGTCGAGATTGGTCGTTGTGCTGGACAAACAACACCCTGCTCGTGAACCAGGTGGAGACCGATAGCTCGTTTGCCACGTCACAGGTCTGTATGACTAGGCAACGAAACATTGGTCTAAACTGCTCACGGGTTGTGACGGCGTAGGTCAGTGTTGAGGCCTTCTATAGCGATTGGCCTCGTTATCAACACGCTGCACATTGCATACCTTAATCTGACACAATAATTTCATGTTACCTTATACCCATTCCTTAATGTTGACATAATGTCTGTATTGATAATAAGGCTTGTCTTCGAGTCCCAAGATCAATGAGGAATGCAGTATTTCCCGTGGCTACGCAGCCCCAGCTGTGACCTACATATTTCGCCACAACCAGGGCAAGCAAAGCCATTGTCCGCCGGTGTTCTGATAATCGTTAACTAATTATGACAATGGTCTAACATAGACATCAACTTACCTTCTGAAAAATTGATTGATGTTGATTATGATTAATCTTGATTAATGTTAAAGTCCAGATTAAAATATCTCAAGCTTGTAAGTAAAAGAGTAAGAATGACAAGGTTTCACTAAAAACATGAACACAGCCATAAAAAAGGGAGAAAAAACGTGACATGTCAAACAAAAAGAGAATCAATAAACATGTGCATGTTCAGGACAGGGCCTTAAATGACTCTACCTGGAGGTGACCTGTCTCAAAACGGGTGACAAGACATTGATCCAGTGAGGTCATTCTCCAAGTGGATCTAAAACCAATTTTTTTTTTTTACTACACAAAGATTTATTTCTAATGAACACATTTTTTTTCCTCAAGTGTGTTCTGTTCTATCTAATAATTTAAGATTCTAGATTGTTTGTGTTTTGTTATGAATCTCGAATCTCTATTTTCTGTTTTCTTCTAGTTTCTTATGTCACAAGAAAAGCTTGACGTTTCTATTCAATCAGTGCGCCAGTTTTCACAGCACGACGCCATGGTGCTTTACGGTGTGCTTCCTTCGCCAAGGTGGCTGAGTTAATGCTGAAAGTTTTCAGAGAAGCTTTGAAGGTGTCCCTGAAGCGTTTTCTCTGTTCACCTAGTGAGCGCTTCAATTTCTTTAATTGGCCATACTCAAAAGTAAAGTAGAAATTATACATAAAACACTGAACCAGAATCTTCAAACACAAAATCTATTAAAATACTCAGAAAAACACGAAGATAAAGGCGCATGCTCTCTCTTATATGTTAGGACAAATTTGTACAAATACTCCTTCTTCCCTAGTGCTATTAGAACATGGGATAGGCTGCCTGAGCCAGCCAGGATGACCAGTGACTTAAGAGAATTTAAGTCATTGGTTAATATGCATGACTAAATGCATGACGCGTAGGACGTAATCATCTTTTTTTTTTTGATGTAACGTCTGTATTATATAAGGCAAGAAGAAGATAATCAAGTAAAAACAGATTTGTTGTGACCAGCGCTAACAATATGACTAAATAAAATGAAGTTATAGTTATTTTATTTCCGAAGTACAATGCAATGTGATGCAGTCAGAGTCTTAGTACACTTACAAATGTAAATTCTTGATCATGTAACAATTCTACTCTACGTAGACTTACGATCAAGATGTCATTAAAGTTGCTAAGTTGATATAAGACGATCACAATGAAGTGAAATGTCAGTCTTGGTTATCAAGTCTGCTAACTCTTGGCTGCAGGATTCTCCGTCGCCGCCTCAGTTTTCACTTGCCTATAAATTTCTCAAGACTGCGTCGTTCTCTAATCATCAGATTGACTGCATTCATGAACCAATGGAAATGTCTTCCGACCGCTGGAACTACGGAAACTAATTACAAGGTAATTAATTGACAAGATCAGTGGTTCCCAAACTAGTTTTTCTTTTTGGCACATTTTTTTGTATTTGGGAGGGGGGGTGTTGTTGGCCCACTAGCTAATTATTCCCGTGGTTTGTGCAATATCTGTTCAGGCCTCACGGAACCCTAGTGTTATATCCCAAGCCATTATATTTTTTTTTCCACTTTGGCGGATATTTAGTCTCTTTTTTCATATGTAAATATCTGGCACACATTTAGTCATCTAATAATAATAATAATAAGGCTATTCTTCGAGTCCGAAGATTAGTGAGGAATGCAGTATTTCCCGTGGTTTCGCAGTCCCAGCTGTGACCTACATATTTTGCCACATCCAGGGCAAGCATAACCATTGTCCGCATGCGGTCGATTTAGATTTTCTTTTCGCGTCTACGTTTGTCCTCGGCAGCAGATTTTCTTTTTGGTATCAAGTGTGTATCCCGCGGCCTTCGTGAGTGACCTCCAGCTGTCTCGTTCTGAGGCCGCATGCAACCAGGTGCTCTCTTCTATGTCAGCCAAGGAAAGTTGACACCTAAGCTGGTCTTTCAAGCGCCTCTGTTACGTCGACCACTTTTTAGCTCACCAAAAAAGACTGCTTTTGGCATCTAATAGTTTGCTGATACTCACTGTAATTGCCTCTGCAAGTCAGAGTTACCATGAGTTGCCATAAGTTACCATGAGGAGGCGCGGTGGCTGGGCGGTAAAGCGCTTGGCTTCTGAATCGAAGATCCCTGGTTCAAATCCTGGTGAAGACTGGGATTGTGTTTCGGGATCCTTGGGCACTTCTGAGTCCACCCAGCTCTAATGGGTACCTGACATAAGTTGGGGAAAAAGTAAAGGCTGTTGGTCGTTGTGCTAGCTTCATGACACCCCTCGTAAACCGTAGGCCACAGAATCAGATAACCTTAACATCATCTGCCCTATAGACCACAAGGTCTGAAAGGGGAACTTTTACATTTTTTTTTTTTTTTTTACCATCAGTTACCATGATAATATAATATTCTATTGGTCTATATTTGTCTCAAGGAAAAGTAAAAAAAACAACAAAACAATAAAGTCAGTTTCATCATATGCATAAAAAACAAAACTAAAACAAAATAGAACTTGATATAAACAAATAAACTTTTCTTTTTTATTGCTAAGAGGAGCATGGCAAGCAAAAGTCACACTTTTTGAGACACAAAAAAAATAACAGTAAAAATAACTATAAAAACACACACACACTAAAAATAAACATAAAAATAACAAACACACAAATAACACAAACAAAATAAAACAAAAGTATCAAAAAAATAACACACACACACAAAAGACATAAAAAAACATAACATACAAAAAAAAAGGTTGTTTAATTATTGATTACAGTATGTAATAAGTATAACATTTGTATGTCTTTCTTTCAAACAGGATTGTTATAGGAATGTACGTTTTATGTTTTGTGCATTTCTAGAGTTAATGAAAAGAAACTAATGTTGACATATTAACCTCTTTTGGTGAAAACACATTTTCTTAAGTACAGTAAAAAAAAAAAAAAAAGTCTATTGCTACTATCATTTTAATGTTTAGCTGGCTATAAGACAAATGTACTGGAGCACTCCTGAACGATTTGAAAGTCATGTATATTTATTAAATCGATACGTTACTCAATACCTAATCATATTTTGATAGAAATAAATTCAAACATTATTTCTTCTTCTATGCAACTGAGCGATTTTTTTTTCCAACTTAGTAACTAATGAGTGTTAGATTAAAAAAAACAACAGTTTTTACCCTGCCAACGACTGCCCCCCCCCCCCCCCCAACCCCATCCCACCTCAGGTAAAAAAATCTTGCAAATGTATAAATTTACTAGAGTTTATAATATTATAATGATAGGCCTTTCGACGTTAGATATGGACTTAAGTTCTAGACCATAGACTTATATATTATATCTAGACTGAAAACCGGAAGTAAATTCTTAACCGCGATTAATTCATTCACAGACCTATATATATATCGATTTTTATGTACGTAAACTCTTTTCTCAGGCTCTAAGGGGAGTCGCCCCAATCAATATTGTTGTCTTAGAAAAGTAATGATCTTTAGTTTTCAAAGTTTAGAAATAATGCAAAATCATTTCTCGGATATTCACGCAAATATATGAAACAAAGCCATTTCCTGTTTGTTTCCATTGAGATAATGTTTCAAAAAGTTCTAGATGGAAATAATTCATGTTGATTCAAATCATTTTATGTATATTTAAATAGGTTGATTACCTAGATCTTTCTAGATTATGCATCTAAAAAATAATAATTATGAGACGAGAGTAGGCTACTCTTATTTTCAATGTTTAATTACTAGATCTAGATCTAAATATTAAATTAGATGTTACATAGGTTAGAATGAAAAAAAAAACAACAGTTTACTTCTTTTAGCTACTTTACAAAACAACGCCTTGATCCAACTTTCAACAAAATTTTCACGACATTTTATTTTGTGTAGTGTTAAAAAGTCTCCATATCCAGTCTAATACAATATATAAGCATAGACATGAAAAAAAATATAGACTGGAAAAAGGAAATAGCTTCCTGTAACTTGAAAACATGTATATCTATTGTTGTCGGATTTCCGTATTCTGAAAAGTTGCATGATCTTCAGTCTTAGAGATTAAACAAAACTACACTGCTCATAAAAATGCTGTATAATAAAGTACACAAAATTGCAAGTCACAAATATTCGTTTCATAAAACTCTTTTATGGGCCAGTCTATATTTATTTATGTCTATGGATATTAGTCTATGATCTAGACTTAGGAGATGGTGCGCAAAATGTTCATAAACGTCTTCACTTTTCTAAACACATGAATGAATAGGGCCTACATGCGGAAATACCCGAAGACGTGTCTGTTCAAGATATCGCACTTCATTAAAAATTTAAAATAAATTTTATTATACCAAGAAAAAAAATGATGTCAGTTTTCACAGTGTTTCCAATTAGCTAGTAATTTTCTTACCAAAGATATACATCTGTCTCATTACTAAGAAAATCAACATTTTAAAATATTTTTTTTTAAGCCAATGAATTTGCAAGCTGAGTAGAGTAATTGTAAAAAAGAAAAAAAAAATCTTTACGTCCAATGGCAATCCTATAGCACCATTCATATAAAGGTACTTTAAAGCTAAGCGTGTTTGAGGAAATACAAAGAAAACTATTTACAAAATCATAAGACCAGTAGCCAGGTATGCTTGTTGCAAGTAAAACTTGGACACTGACAATAGCAACTAAAACTAAAAATAACTGCTAAATAATTGTTACTGGTAAATGTTTGGGGAAATACCTGGTGCTTTATGATTTAAAAGGAGGCGCGTTGGCTCAGCGGTAAAGCACTTAGCTTCTGAACCGGAGGTCCTGATGAAGACTTGCGGTTTTTTAATTTCGGTATCTTTAAGCGCTTCTGAGTCCACCCAGCTCTAATGGATGCCTGGCCATAGTTGGGGAAAGTTTAAGGCTGTTTGGTCGTTGTACTTGTCTTAATCCTTTTCTAGTTATGTCACAACATATGAGGATATAATCAACTTTGAAAGTAAGCATGTTTGAATCTAGAGGGAAAGTGGAACTTTGCACTTAAGAATATTTAAAGTTCCCCACAGATCTTGCGCTTTTTAGGGCAGATGATGTTAATGTCATCTGTTTCTGTGGCCCATGTTGCCAGTACAACGACCAATTGGCTTTACTGTTCCCCAAATAGTGTCCGAAAAGGGAACTTTATGATTTTAAAAAAAACTGGAAGGAGGACATGCATTAGCCAGGAGATATTCGCTTTAAAAATTATGTTGGGAGCTCAGGTGTAAAAGAATGACCAGCACAAAGACTGAAGTAACACTAGAATTAACAGGACAAAAGTATGCATGAGTGGACATTGATAAAACGAGGGCAGATCCATTAAAGCAGTGATGCTCAAACTAATTTGACCTGCGGGCCATTTTTATTTCTGACATCCATGTCGCGGGTCACATGACCAAAAAGTACAAAAACGAAATGAAATTGGCCTGAACGAATTGGATGAGAAACCCGTGAATGTAGTTTTTACATTAAATTAGTACATCTTTTTATTACACGTCAAATTCGAGTGTCAGCGACATTGTACCTATAGCTTGACCACCGACTCATTTTCGTATCTTTTTTGGGGGGGGGGGGGGGGGGGGGGAAATATCTTCATCAATGCCGCCTTGGTTCTTACAAAATGCCGTTTATGTTACTGTTTTTTTTTTTTTTTTAAAAGCCACACTTTTTGTTATAAAACAAATATGTTGGCTTATTATCATGTTCCATTAAAAGTAAAGATCCGTTCACTTTTCGCGGTAGAGTTTACATCAAAGTGTTAAAGGTCATGGTACCAATCCATCAGAGAAAAATTACATTAAGTGAAAGTTACTTTTAGGCTTCGGTCTTTTAATTGTTGATTATAGAATTACTCTAACTAAGTAATCTCCCCTTGCCTATTTTAAACTATGGTTATGGTAACAATGGACATTATCAAAAGATTTCATATCTTTAAGTTTGACACATTTTGTTTTTAATCTAAATGGTGGCCGATGTAAGCCACAAAGAATAAACATTGTCCGGTTATAAACAAGATGAAGGACCAGTCCAAACCAAAAGAACCATGAAATCTACCTTCCATGACGCCAATGCCTTTTGAAACTGCGACAGCTACTCCAGTAATTCCAACCAATACTGAGGACAAAAAAAAAAAACAGCATTCTAAGGCAATATATTTAGTAATTTATTGAAAAATCAATGTATAACAAATTTCAAATTTTCTAGGAAAAAAAGCAGTTTCATAAACAGAACATTATATCTTCAATAAATTACTAAATATATTGCCTTAGGATGTGCATATTATACAGGAATAAGAATGCTTCTCTGGTAAAATTAAAAGATTTTATCTCAAATGATTCAAACAATGAGCTTTGAGGTATTCTAAACATTCTAATATTTATCTTAGGAACTTTGCCATTTGTTTTGTCAAATGATTTATTTGTTTCGGAGGTTCCTTCAAAGTTGAATATAATTTACTTCCTTGTCCAAACCTCCCGCAGGATGACGGGGGATGGCAGCGGGCAGGGTATAAACCCGGGACTTCTAGATCTATCCAACTCTTAAAACAATTAACGGCTACCATCCTAGGCCTATCCAACCCTTAAAACAATAACGGCTACCATCCTAGGCCTATCCAACTCTTAAAACTATAACGGCTTCCATCCTAGGCCTATCCAATTCTTAAAACTATAACGGTTTTTCTAACAGTCATGTCAATGTTCTTTGGCCATGTGGGTGCGTTTTGATTAGGAAGCAATGTTAGTTGAATACATCCAGTCAGCGACAGATACACATTGCAGTAATGCAGGGGTTCTTACGTCTATCGTGCGGTGCACTCCAGCTGGAATAACCTGCCCAGTGTGCGGCCGAACATTCCGGGCTCACATAGGTCACACCAGCCACACGAGGAGGCATAAAACCCCCAGTGCAAAGCCCTCAGCCCCCCCTGGATGACAAAGTGGTCATCATCGAACCACGATGGACGAACTATATATAAATATATTAACCCTTAAACTCCTACATCTTTAAACGCATGTGACAAGAGCCGTGACTCATACCAATATGCTAAATGTAAATTTCGGTGCCCCCTTCAGGCCCAGGGCCCAATTTGAAGTAATCGGTCAAATGGGCTTCAGCTGAACTTTGAGGGGGGGGGTATGTCATGAAAAAGTGTATGAACTCTATGTTACATGTTACCAAAAATTGGTTTAACAAATTCGTGTGTTAACACTTCTCAAAAAAATCTGGAAATAAATTGACATTGCAACTTTTTTTTTTGTTTGCAAAATCAAATGATAAATAAACAAAATATTCAGATATTACGAAGAGTCTATAAAGTGAAGAATTACAAAAAAAATGGTTTATACAGATGAGCTCTAACTAGGAGTTGAGCCACAGACATCTGATCCGTAAACATTGCCTAGAATTGAAGAAACACAAGGCTAACATCCGACTTGAAAAGCGCCATCCAGTTACGACCAATTTGTAAGGTCAGTGGTTCAAGTCATCATCAGAGCTTATCTATGACTTACATTCAGGGCCGGCCTTAGGCCACTGCAGCCTATGCGATCGCAGTGGGCCCAGCGCTTTCATAGGCCCCGCGCTAAGTGTACATTATTAATTTAAACCATTATAACATATATAATATAACAGGGTTTTCGCGACCTCCTGATTTTCCAGGACCTCCAGGAAATCTCATGAAAAGGCAAAATATACGATAAAGTCCTGAACTTTTTTTGAATTTATTCAAATCTCCTGAAGAATTGACGAAATTGACATTTTGGGTTGTCAGTAAATAAAAAGTGGCATTGCGATCTTTCATTTGATAAAAATTTATTGCAAAGACAAAAGTAGGCCTATTTTCTAATTAAAAAAAAATAATTTTGACATTATGCTTATCCCTACCCAAACTAGGAACGGCGCGATCCGCTTCGCATTGGGCCCCGCCAATGCTAGGGCCGGCCCTGCTTACATTACCTGACCAGATGGCCAACTTCGATGTGATCCAACTCATGAACTTTGTCGGTTTCCAGCGTAGTGCTATCGTCGTCAGCAGAATCGTGAAGAACTGACAAACAAAACAGATGGTCATCAGCGCCCTGCTGGCGTGAAGCCAGTCTGTCAACGGGAAAAGATTTTGTTTCAGTTGTTATTGCAAACTAAATCAAACGGAACGTCTACATATTGGGTAATAGTTTAGATGCCCAGATACCTTTACTGACCACTATGTTGTTTTTAATGTTTCTTCATTTTTTCAATAGCTTTTTAAAGAGAGTCTTTTGTTCTTATGCTGTCATTTTAAATGAATTTTAATATTAGATCTAATACATTCTAATAGCTGCTAGAAAGAAAGACAAAACAGCAACAGAAAATGTTGACAAGTAATTCAAGGGAGGTAGTCTAGTATTAAGCCTTAAAGCCAAAATGGTGTATTTCCAATGACAATATATGGTAATAAGAAATAAAGCTTTAAAATGTATATTTTAAAAACTATTTATCTCCGAGGAAATCAAATTATATATTTGTAATCTGCATTTTTTTTTCTGCATAGTCCACAAACAGAAGAGAAACATGATTTAGCGTTTCTAGTCTCGTAAACTAATACCACGTATTGTTCTTAATGGCAGTTAAATGAGCAGACCGGAAATATCTGCATATAGAGAATAATGAAGTATTACGATCTGTTATACAATAGAGACGATTTTTTTGTTACAAAACTTATATCAACTCGCTCTGTCTGTCTGTCTGTCTGGTAAAAAGTTTTTACACGTTATTTCTTTGGACACCCACTTTCGGATCAAGCTGAAATTTTGCATAATTTTTTTTCTTTTGTCGCTAAAAAAAATAGGCAATGACAGAAGAATCACTAAAAAAAATAGGCCATGACAGAAGAGTAGCTAAAAAATTAGGCAATGACAGAAGAGTCGCTAAAACAATTAGGCAATGACAGAAGAATCACTAAAAAAAATTAGGCAATGACAGAAGAATCATTGAAAAATAAATCAAAAAAGTCATTTATATTAGAAAAAATAAATAGGAGTAATCCTAGACATTGTGTAAAAAAATTAATTTGATGTTGGGAATTATTGCGATGTCTAATATATCAAATGGCTTTTGCTTAATGATTAAAGAATTTTAAAAATAAAGAACAAATAAAGGGAAAACTAACCAAAAATGCTGTTATCGAATTAAAAATCTGAAAAGTGTCTGGTGGCGCTAAAAAAAAAAAAGTTGGAGGTTATTTTAGTAGAAAAGGGCCGAAATATGTGAAAGCAGCTCTGTATGTGAGTGTGTATGTGAGTGTGTATGTGAGTGTGTATGTGAGTGTGTATGTGAGTGTGTATGTGAGTGTGTATGTGTGTATGTGAGTGTGTAAGTGTGTATGTGAGTGTGTATTTGTGTTTGTGAGTGTGTATGTGAGTGTGTATGTGTGTGTGTGAGGGTGTGTGGTCGAAAAGCAGCATAGAGTATGTTTAGGTATTGCATTGACCAGTCGAAGATTATCCTTAGGGATTGTACTTAGTTTCTAGCTTTTAGGAAGCGGATAAGTAAAAGTTAACATTAGAATCCTCGGGCCAAAACATGTGTGTGTGTGTGTGTGTCGCGAGTAGCGGGGGGAGGGGGGGTGTTATAACGCGGGTCATTTCAAATCAATTCAAAAGTTGGTCACAAAAATTAAGACGCGCGGGCTGAAGAAAAAAAACGAAATGGAGAGAGATAGAGAGGGGGGCGGTTTTCTTTCATTGTAACACATACAATTATTCGCGGGTCAAAAGTCTATTAGGGAAGACGTTAAGATGAGGGAACTAAAAAAACAATAAAAGGGGGGTGGGGATGTTTGGGCAATATCAAGCGTGGCACTAAATCAACGGTGGTTAGGCTAGCGCATGTGAATAAGACTGGACATGTCCCGCATGGCTTTACCTTTACTGCCTTCAACTCTTTCCATGTAGTTGTCTATATATCGACAATCATCTTGAATACATGCTGTCCAGATTCCAGCATAGGAACTTTTGTCACTGGAGGAAATAATGTAGTTTGTACTGTAGCCTGTAAGCGTCAGCGCAAAACCTGAAATAAAAAAAACATGGAGTCTTTTATATTGGTGTAGTCATATGTAAGGTCTATCTAGCTGTAATAAGTTTAATTTGTCGTTGCGGATCATTCTTTAACTAAAACTCTTGTTCTTCACACATATTGGTGACATATTTGTTGACGACATATTTGATGACGACATATTTGATGACGACATATTTAATGACGACATATATCTTCTACGTCACGTGGTTGGAGTCACGCGCAAGATCTAGCTATACTAGGCTCTAATTTGGTGATGAATCTTACCTAAACCAATGACTGGGCTCTATAGCTTTGGTCGGCAGCCAGTCTAGGAGACGGAAACTCCAATATAAAACCTACTGCTATCTGTTGTTCGCAGCCGTCTCAGACTTCTGTGCTACTGTGGACTGCATTTAGTTTAAAGAGTGGTATTGGTCTGCATGAGCAGGCTGGAAGCAATAGAGATTATTATATAACTAGCCCACAAATGACGTCGCAACAGAGTCGATAAAAGGATACCTCTAAAAGTCGCCTGCTGGAATGTCCACACCCGAAGACAGAAGCAGACAGCGAAAGGATAATATGGATGGACCGGCGGACAATAGTTATGCTTGCCATGAGTGTGACAAAATATGTAGGTCACAGCTGGGGCTGCTTAACCACGGGAAATACTGCATTCCTCATTAATCTTCGGACTCGAAGACAAGCCTTTTTATTAGAAGGTCAGATATGGCCAGTGTTATGGTCATGTGGTTGAAATCCTTGGTGGACCAGGAATGGTTGAGAAAGGACAGTCCAGTCCAGGACAGCAAGGCAGTACGACCGTGCGGTACAATGTGAGTCCTTGAGAATGAAGGAGTCCAGAACTAGACAGAGAGAGACTACTATTGCAGATATTATGTACATTAAGGCATTTATAGTTAGTGTAGCCTATTGTGTTGTATTGGCTGTTGGTGTATTTAGTAATTAAACTACCACATGTTTACTTAGAACTCTTTTTGTCAAGTTCTTGGGTTAGATGTGTTGTGTTAAGCAGTGTTTACAGAAGGTATGTTATAGAAAATCGTAATAGCTACGCTATACAAACATTTCTATTAATTTTTACACATAAAATCACGTTTTCAGTTAATACTGGGTTTATATTACCAAAAAAAAAAAAAAGTATTTTCAACAAAGTGTAGAAAAGAACATTTTCGCCCAAAATAAAATCGGTCCCAAAAAAGACTTTTAATATGGCTGTAAGACAAAAGGAAATGCAATCTCTTGTATTTTTAGATACGTCGGCTTAAATAAAAAAAACAACATTTAACCGCCTTCGTTTCGATAATGAAAATGGCTTTTAGTTGTTCTAGACCTAAAGTAAGTAGTGGTTAGTTAAATTATCTTCCTTTTTTTTCGTCTTCTGAAGTGGGAGAATTAGTCAAAGGTGAGTGATGACTTTTATGTATATATATATATTGTTACATCTCCCCTACTATCCAGGCTCTCTTCACACTGCACCACACGACACAACGAACTTAAAGAGCCTCACAACTCGGGGCTCCAAAGTATCAGTAACAGTTTTATTTCAAATACATTACAAATACTGCAAATTGGCAACAACATTACACTGACTGTCCAAAAACCTAGTTTCTAGCTTCGCCTCGTACTGGTCACATTGCGAAGTGTCGTGAAGTGACTTTCAGTGTCTTGACTCAAACACACTCGCTCTTATATAGTGTCTCTACTGGCCTTCTAGAATCTGATGGAACGTTCTGGACCACTCAGAATGATCACAATCGCCGTGACTTGCGTGCGTAATATTTACACACAGGTCGTTGCTGAACTGGCGTGTACTGTCACTGGTCACAGTTGACCGCTCGTCCTGCACTGGACTGTAACGATTTGGGTAGGCTAAGAACACACACAGCACTACCCCCATCTGTGTCATCACCAGGTTTATAACAATATATATATAAACAACACAAGACACAGATATTTTACAAAGAGAATTAGATGAATTACAGAAATGGGAATCAAATTGGAGCATGTCTTTCCACCCAGAAAAATGTCAGTTGTTAAGAGTAACAAAAAAACTAAAACAAATTAACTCCACTTATCTTATTCATGGCAAACCAGTAACACAGACTAAAAACGCAAAATACCTAGGTGTTATAATAAATGAAAAACTGTCATGGAATCCACATATTGATGAAACTATTTTTTAAAAATCCAACAAAGCATTAGGGTTTATTAAAAGAAATTTCTATAAATCAAATAAGAACATAAAACTAAATGTTATTTAACCTTGGTTAGGCCAATAATAGAATATGCATCCACCGTTTGGGACCCCTCAACTCAAGAAAACATTAAGAAAGTGGAACAAACACAAAATAGAGCAGTGAGATTCATAACAAACGAATATTCACATTTGACTAGAGTAACACCATTAGTAAAATCACTAAATTTAGAAAGCCTTCAGGACAGAAGACTCAAAAGTAAAGAAGCAATTATACATAAAACACTGAACCATAATCTTCAAATACAAAAACAAAACTTAATAAAATACTCTGAAAGACACAAAAATAAAGGCACATTCCTCGTCCCCTATGCTAGGACAAATTTGTACAAATACTCCTTCTTCCCTAGTGCTATTAGAGCATGGAATGGGTTGCCTGAGCTAGCCAGAAAAACCAGTGACTTGGCAGAATTAAGTCATTGGTTAATATGCATGACTAAATGCATGACGCGTAGGACGTAATCATCTTCTTTTTTGAAGTAACGTCTGTATTATATAAGATAAGATAAGATAAGATATATAAATATATATATATATATATATGTTTAAATATAACAAACGTACCTAACAACTGTAGAAGTGTTATAGCTTTCCACAAGTTTTTTGTTTCTTTTCGTAATTCCATAGTTCTGCTCTATAACTCAACAAAAACTACTAGATCTGCAATTTATTCGTTCTGTCCTGTATGTTTATAAATAGTAGTACGGAACCAGGGGAGTTAATTGTCTCCAGCGTTTAGCGCAGTGTCATTAAATTATCTGACTTCAAAATTTCTGGGGAAAAAAAAAAGAAAAAAATAATAACAACAGACATAAGGACAAAAAAAACTGCATGTCCAAATTCGTTTCTTGGTGTAAAGAGGATTTTATGACGTTGTGTAGAGTTTTGTGGCTTAAAAAAAGTTTAAACAAGTACAATACAAAAAAAACCCAACCTTTTAAATAATAGCATGCGGTGCACAAGTATAGTTCCATATTGAATATCAGTCGCTCGTAATAATTTAAGTTGTTATGGACCTAGAATTATAGATAATCTTTGCGGTTTTAATTATTTGTACCAATTGTTTTTTTTTAGCGCAATTTCATGTTTCTTTTAGTGGTACCTACTCAGCTTTCTCAATACGCTATGATCCATTCACTTGTCTGAATCAGTTTCAAAATGGGTAGTTTGGAGAAAGACGGGGTTTCTGACTGATCACTTCTTAAATGTTTATTTAAAAAAAAAAGTGATCGGCCTGACTTCGAACTGGAGGGCTAAGGAATTCTCACTTACCTCAAGCCAGTTTGATAACCACTGTGCCAGGGAGCTGCTTATGAGCTCAAGTTTTATAGTTATTTAGAAAGGATTTTTTTCCCTTCAAACTCTAAAGGGGACTAACTCAACTTATAGCACCTCATAAGTCAAATAAAAGCTATTTCCCTTGTTCGAGTTACCAAAAAAAAAAAAAAGTAAAGTTCCCCATTCAGACCTTGTGGTCTATACGGCAGATGATGTAAAGGTCACCAATTTCTGTGGCCGACGGTTAACAATGGTGTCATGTGACCAGCACAACCACCAACAACCTTTACTTTTTCCTAACTCATGTCGGATACCCATTAGAGATGGGTGGACTCAGAAGACCCAAATGATCCCGAAATTTAAAATGTTTTACATGTTTCGGATGTTCCTTCAAAGTTGAAGATAATTACTTCCTAGTCCAAACCTCCCGCAGGACGACGGGGGATGGGAGCGGGCAGGGTTTGAACCCTGGACCATCGATAAATCTGAACGACAGTCCAGCGCGCAAACCGCACGACCAGGATTTGAACCCGGGAGCCCCAGTTAGGAAGCCAAGCGCAAAGCAATTAATAACCAATAATTAATTAACTAATTGGTAATTTTTTTCTTTACATTGATTCTTGTGTTAGCAGGTAAAAGAAATAAATGTGCGAAATTTTGATTTGATGCTGGAGTTGTAACGTTTACACATTTTTAACAGACAGACATATATACAGACAGACAGACCGACAGAGTAATTTCATATAAGCTTTGTAAAAGCTTCGGTAGATCTAATAAGTTTGTTTCCTACAAATAGATTAGCAACTACTAGCGTCTAGTTTTATTTTATTTTTTACTTTAGTTTATTATTATTTTATATTTATTTTCTATGAGGGAAAATGCGTATTTTTAGTTGAAAACTTGACTAACGCATTTTTAGTTGAAAACTTGACTAACGCATTTTTGTGTCCATATGCGTATAAATATCCAAGATACATACACCTCTGAATGATATATGATTTCCCCCCCCCCCAAAAAAAAAGTTAGGATAAGATAAGATAAGATATGATAAGATAAGATTAGATTATTTTTATTGGCCCAATCAAATGGAAATTCAGCTTGACTACAATTAACACCCTCAGCGTAAGTACTGTAACAATAACAATACAGATGCGAAGAATACGAACAACATTCACACACGAAACACATACACACTCACAACCAGCGCTCTCTATTTTTGAACGCACAGAGTACCGTTGCCTTGACCTTGCCCGAGTTCATTTTGTTTCGTCTATTTTCATGTCATTTACAACTTTAACCTATTTGGGCGTATGTTCAAATTTGAGTGTGCATGTGAGGTGCTTAGCCGTGGCAGTGTGACGCTGTATAGTTTATAAAGCAACTGTTACATGTATCATAACAGTCATCCTCTATCTAAACACACCCAACGCATTTTTTAATATGATTTTTTTTTATTTCCCATTTCACATTGCGATCTAGAGGGCAAATGATATAAAGTTCATCTGTATCTGTGACCCAAAGGTTAACGACGGCATCATGTGACCAACACAACGACCAACTGTCCTTTCTTTTCTTTTGCTCAACTAATGTCAGATACCGATTAGAGCTGGTTGGAATCATAAGCGTCTGAGAGATCTCAAAATTCAAAATCCCAGTCTTCAGCAGGATTTGAACCCGGGACTCCCTGGTTCGGAAGCTAATCGCTTAACCACTCAGATACCGCGATTCTTAAGGTTTCCAAGTATTTCTACAGATAGCTACTTTTCCTTTAATATTTTTTTACTCTTTTTTCGATGATTTTTTGTGTTGCCCTTTTTGCTAGTGGTAAGTGATCTTACTTAACAGTTCTTTGCTAATGACTCAGTTATACGATTCCTCAGTACCCTCAGAGGAGTCGCATCTGGCAGCACAAATTAGCTACGCCCCCTTTATTTATTGTGTCTACGTGTTTAGTTTTTTATTTGTTTATTAGAAATCTGAAAAAAATAATAAAAAAACACGGAAGGCCCTTACAATTAGATTGAAACCTTTCCCAGAGTAAGAGGGGTAATCCATCATACAATAATAATAGCACTGCGTTGACGCTCAAAGGTCAAGGCTCTTTGTTCTCTAGTTCATACTACAGAATTTAAATATGCGAATGTTTTGTGTAAAATGTTTTTACATAATTCGGATGTTCCTTCAGAGCTGAAGATAGTTTACTTCCTAGTCCAAACCTCCCGCAGGACGACGGGGGATGGGAGCGGGCAGGGTTTGAACCCTCGACCGTCGATAAATCCGAACGACAGTCCAGCGCGCAAACCGCACGACCAGATCTTATCCAGTGGCGTAGCTAGGGTGGGGGTAGGGGGAGAATTAAAAAATTCACCGAGCCCACATACAAAACAACCAACAATCAAAACACATTTATTAAATTATACTGAAACTAAATAATTAAATTTACTGGAGCTCAAAGTAGTCGCGCTTGAAACTATTGAAAGCTTTCCAAAAACAGCCATCCTTATATACACCGATGGATCAGCCTTCACAGGTCACCATCAATGCTGGTCTTGGTGCCTTCCTGACTTCCCCATTCCCCCCAAAAAAACAAACACTGAAATAAGTGTATCCAGTGGTCGAAATGGACCTAATTCATCAATCGTAAACAAACAACATTTAGCCACGTGATTCTCCATCTCTTCTATACGAATTACGATCTTATTTTTAATACACAATGGCTATCACGTGACAGTTTTTTTTTCGTTGTTTTATCAATATTTTCATGTCCATTTTAACTTTTTTGGTCATTGTTTACCAACAATAATTTAAATCTTACAGTTGGCAACACTGACATGGTTAAAATGTGTCCGCTTAAAGTGTGCTCGTAATATACTCCGAATTGACTACATTGAGCAAAACCTAAAATTGATTAGATTTTTTTTATATTATATATTATATTATTATAAAATGCATATAAAGTAATTTATCATTTTTTTAAGGAAAGGGAAATCAAATTACATTTTTTTAAGAAACCTAAGCATTGTGTTTTTCACTAAGCTTTTTCATCATGGCTATCCTTAGGCTCAATATCTTTTCTTTGCCTCTTTTTTGAGCCTTTCTGACTTTTTTTTGGAAGGGGCTCTTTTTTTAAAAAAAAAATTTTCACATTTACATATATCTTTAGTATGAAAGGAATCAAACACTTTTTAGTCTCCCTGGCAATCAAATCATTAAATAAGAACAATCTGGTATAAACTTTGTCACATGTAAATTATGAGTGAGTCTGGTGTGAAAGTACACTTTGGTTTCTTATAGTTATAATGTTTTTCGTTTGGTGTAATGCACAAATTGTAAGACAAATTTCCATACGGACAATAAAGATTATTATTATTATTATTATCATTATTATTTATATTAGTATGTTATTAATAAGTAGACTTTCGTTAAGCTTTGAAAAAGGTTAGGGAACTCAACATACTAATATCCGGCACTGGTTTTGTGAGATCCAATATCTGTAAATTACTTTGAGGCCATGAGATGGTCTGGCTGTCAGAGACTATTTAAGACATATTTTAAAACATATTTTCAAGTAGTTGAGGGCTTGTATCCATTACCACTTCCGGCAATGAAAAATCCGAGTCAAAATTTCAGCAAACTGGTACGCTGTGTAAAACAAAATGGAGCGTAGTAACACAAAGGTCGGCCATCTCTTCGGTCTGGAACTCTTCTAACCATTAAGCTGAGAGTAGGAGTTAAATAAGGGAAGCAGGACGTAATTAAACTTACTCAGATTAACTCTCACGTAATGTAAGCCTTGTTTATTGAGCTAAGTATAGTCAGCCAGTGATTTGGACTCGTTGGGTCTATTTTAAGGCCAAGCCCCTTGAACCTCGTCATTTCCTGCTGCATACAAAAACTCAAAGTGTACAGATGACCTTGACATTATCTGACCTATATATCGCTAGGTCAGAAATGGGATTTTTTGTTTTTATTCATGTCATTGGTCGCCCTAAAACCTTCCTACAGATTGCAATTAAGACTACATTTCTAAAGCAGATAGTATTACAGCTGTTGAATTGAACTGTAAAACACTAGGTTTTATTGACATATCAACAGAATGATAATTTTTTTGCCCCATTTAGGGCGTGGTGGCTGAGTGAAAAGAGCTTGGCTTCTGAAATAAATTCTACATTGAAATTCTAGACAAAATCAAATGCTTACTCAGGTATGCAAAGCTGAAATAACAATTTCGAAAACCTTACTTTTTTTTTGGGGGGGGTCTAAAACAAGTATTGTTGTTTATATATGAATCTCGCACTGCTTTAAATAGGTTTATCTCAACAGATTATTATTAAACAGTGCCCTAGCAAAATAACAAAGTATGCGTATTGTCCTATGCGTTAACCGAGCGTCAAAGAAACATATGACCTGTACATCATCTGTCCCATAGATCAGATCCCCAAAAGGTCTGAAAGGGGAACTTTACTCTTAAGTAGATAGATGTAGAAAATATACAACACTCTCTTAGGTCTAAACCGATTATATATTTACCTATTGATACAGCTTTGTTACATACACTTTCTGGATGAAGTCTAAGGGTTGCCTGAATCAGCCAGAAAAACTAATGACTTAGCAGAGTTTAGGTCACTGAGTTGACATACAATGCATGACTAGAAGGACACATGAACTAGTAAAGTTTCCCTTTTCAGACCTGCGATCCTGCGGTCATCCGTTTTCTTTGTCCAACGTTTAAAGAGCAGAGGTTCATGTCTCCGGGCACAACTACCAACTCAAGTCAGGTCAAAAGTAGAGTTGGATGGACTCAAAGGTCAACCTAAAAATCCCGAATTCAAAATCCCAGTCATCACCGAGTTTCGATTCCAGGACTCCAGGTTTGGAAGCCAAGCGCTTAACCACTCATCCACCGGAAACATGAATTGCGTACGGCGTAATTATTTCCTTTTTTGAAGTAACGTCTACAATCTATAAGATAAAAAGATAAGATAAGACGACCCTATCTACTTTTACTTTGTATTCTAATACATGTAAGAGCAGCAATATTACCTTGTAGCCAATAAATGCCTTGACTTTAAAAAAATTTCTGCACACCATGTTGCCTGCCTCCACGAATTCACAGTTTGAGATTGTGCACCATTAGTTATATCTGAAATAAACTACTGGGAAATCCGCTGGTTTATGGCCTCTCCAATTTTCTCTTTTCTTTTCGTGAAGAACAAACACACACACACACACACATAGATTCTGTACATGAAATCCAAATCATGAAGACACAACTCTGTGAATGCGCAAACTGTTTCTGAAAAGAGAGAGCTTGTTCGCTTGATCATTGTAAAGTCAATCGGAACTTCCATTGGCTATAAGGAACACATTTTTGAAAAAGCAACATTCATTACTGCTTAGGTTTATGCTAACCATTGCCTGTAGAACCAAACTAAAAAAGGGCTTCCACAACACAAAGAAAAAATGCGATGGTAAGATAATATAATAGACTGGCCTGTCACTGAAAAATACTAATAAGGCTTGTCTTCGAGTCCAAATATTTATGATTATTTACGCAGTATTTCTCGTGGTATTGCAGCCTCAGTGACCTACATATTTTGCTGAAATATACTATGTCCAAGGTAAAATATAGGAATGGAGGACGATGGTTGACAGATCAGTCGTGGTGCCCTATTGGTCCAACAGAATAAGGGATAGTTGAAACAGGGTTGTTGTTTTTTTTTTCGATCTATATTTGACAGACCAACAGTCCTTTCAGTTACCTTACATGGGTCTCAAAGACAAAATGCATATTTTTAAGACTTTTTTGGGGGACTTCTTCTTCTTTTTAAACTGTCAGGTAGAGTTGAGCCTTCGCTCTTGGAACTCTAGGCCAGCAAAAGTGAACAAGAACTCCCTCTCAACGGCCTGAATGAGAACAATGTACACTGTTCTGTCTGACAGGTGGGTCAGACTCGCGGCAAGAAACCGAGTACACTAAGACACCATTTTCCTTTTTCTATACCAGGCTAACTGTGCGGGACACGCCATTTATGTTCCCTTGAGGAACAGTGCCTGGATTGTGACAAGGTTGTGTGGGAGCTTTTAAACAACTCCGCACAGTGCAATGAGGATGCTCTCGCACCCCCTTAGGCACCCCCAGGGGAGTCTTGTGTTGCTACCCTTTAGCCTAATCGTTTCCTCTTACGCTCGTTTCCACCCGGGCGCCACTATCAGGCAGGGTAACATGTAGCATGCCCGGGACTAAAATAGCAAACTGTATAGGCAGAACGCACGCCACTGCACTAATGACTCAAAACCTTAACAAGGAACACAAAAATGTTGTTTTTTTAAGACTATGTCCTTCTTCAAAAAAACTGAACTAGCATTGGAAAATGAGATGCTACGGAATGATCCTAAGTATCACGTACATAGACCGCATCAGAAACCAAGAGATTAGAAACAACATTAGTAGAACTGGACCCCACGATGACCTGCTAAGTACTGTCAAAACAAAACGCCAGTATATGGACTTATCACAAGGGCTCGCTTAGACCTTCCTTCAGGGAACAGAAACAGGAGAAAGAAGAAGAGGCAGAGAAAGCGATGGGAAGACAACATAAAAGAATAGACAGGCTTGTCATTTGGAGTAATTCTATCCCTCGTGGCTAGATTTAATCTAAATAATAAGGAAATACTCAGATCGTGCTTATTTAGAAGATTAATTCACGTGGCGGCCTACTAGCTAATTATTCCAGTAGTTCGTGGAATACCTATTCAGGCCTCTGCGGAACGCAGTTTGGGAAACACTTAATCGTTGACAGTTTTTTTCTATTCCTCTCTCCTTGGAAACAAGTCTACTTTAAAAAACCAGGCTAGTTATTTTCTTTGATAAAATATTTCATTAAATAACTGTAAAATATCGATTTTTCCAAGCGACTGTTCCGGGAAGTCTGTTCTTCACATAAACATATGTGGAACTCTTTGCAAATTTTATTTAGAGTATTTCTCTGTGAAAAATGCCTCTGAGTAAGTTATCTTCTCTGTCCCCTGTGCGCTGATTGGTAAAAATGCTCTATTTACTAAAAAATTTCAGATGTTAGAAGGTTCCTTTAAACAGCCCTAAAGTTCCGAATGTCCATGAGGGAGGTGGTCAAAGTACTTGGCCTTCTTCATTGTTGGAGTTCAAGTCTTTTAGACCAGTAGATGTGAAGAAAGGAATTTTATGTATGGAAAATATGTACCCTGACATTCTGACGGACTTAAAACACAGGAACAAAAATGTCTTCCTTTTGCCAGACGTATGGCAATCACATCTTCTTATCATTGTTTTGTTATTTTCTTTACAATATTAAGAAAGCAACTAGATTCTAAGTCTCAAATAAACACAGGAAGTCGGTTTGACCTCTTTCCCGCGTTAGCGGTTTACGACTCGGATCAAGGACGTAACTTAGGCATTGTGTGTGCGTGCGTGTGTGTGTGTTTGTTTAGGTTCTAGGAATGTAGGTGCACACATTTTCCTGTTACATTAAATTTGATTTGGGAGGGGGGGGGGTGAGTGGTCGCCCAGTCTTCGGGTTGCGTTAAGTGGGAGTGTTTTTAAAACATGTTTCTGTCTTACAAATGAACAATGACAGAATATCGGTGTTTGTTTGAGCTCAGCAATGATACCAACACTTCCCTTTCTCTCACGCCATAGATAATATACTCTGTCATAAAAATAAATAATAAAAAAAACCATTGATTTATTAATGTTGTTTAATGTCTTCGTCAAATTATTTAATTCCAAATACTTTGAAGAGAATATACAAATGAGTGGTCATTTAAGAAATAAAAATACGTACAAATATACAACAAACAAACATACCAACAACTCTGCTGAAGTAATCTTTTACCATACATTATCTCGGCGACTACTTTGTGGAAAAAATATCAAAGGAAAATTTCTACGGGTCAAGGTTCAAGACAAACAATAAGTTTATCTCAGCATTGTTTTGTTGAAGAATAAAAGTTCTAAACAGCGAAATTACTTTCCTGTCAAGATATTTCGGTTTAATATAATATAATAATATTATAGCTTTTATATAGCGCTACTGTCATGCTTATAGCATGCTCAGAGCCTTTTGGTCCTATCTCATTTGTGGACCAGTGGGGGGGGGGGGAGGAGGTATCTAGGAGTTGGTTTTCCGTGCTGCCTTTAGGCGCTCAGTAAACACAACTCTGCCCGAGTCGGGTGTCGAACCTCGAGCCCCCTTCTAGGCAGCCAAGCCAAGCGCACTTAGCCTCTCGACAACGCTTCCCTTTAATAATAATAATAATAATAATAATAATAATAATAACCCTAAGGCGACTACATTGAATTTTGTTTATTTATAAAGTAGCTCAACTTCTCTATCTACGGGCCTTTAAAAAAAAAACCTCAGTGATTACAATAAAATAATCTTTACTATTCGTAAGGAAATTAGTTTTTACAATTTGGCATGAACAAAAAACATTAGTAGAAAATAAGGTAGATAAGGTAGATAAGCTTAGGCTATATGGTGGTCTAGGAATTTTACTGGTCAATCAATAAAATATGAGCTTCTGTGAAGTCTAGTTGTGCGAATGAAAACTACTGTTTTAATTTCATTGTGGGTTATTGATTTATTGCTAATATATAGTTAATGTTTCAATTTTTTTTCAGCATAACTACTTGAGGATTAAAATTATTTTATTTCGTTAAGAAATACTTTTTTTTTTTTTTAGAACTAAACAAAAAAAAAATCACAGCTATAATTGGAAGTTGAGTCATTCGGTACAGATAAACTATGAGGTATCTCACGTGATTCTCCTTTCGCCGTCTGCGTCTCTCCTCAGCAGAGGATTCTCTTATGGTCTCAAATGTCCCAATGCCTCTATAATGGATCTCTAGCTGTCTCCTCTAAAGCCGCCTACAACAAGGGCCTCACTTCTGTGTCAACTAAAGCAAGTTGGCGCCTAAGCCGGTCTTGAAAGCGTTTCCGTGGGACACCTCTGTTACGTCGACCACCTTTCAACTCACCAAAAAAAAAAATCATCTTTACGAAATAAAAAAAAGTTAATCCTTAAATAGTAAATTATGAAAAAAAAATTATATATATATTAACTAACTATTAAGCAAAAATGCACATGTATCATTGCTGCAATAAGATTTAAAAGAAAATAACATTGCGTTGGAAGAATTAATTGAACAGAGGAGTATCATTGCAGAGTGCCAACCTTATTAACTCTTTCACCCCGTAATTATTTTCCTCCTTCCGATAGAATTATTCATTTTGCTGATTTGTATTTCACTATCCTGTTAAGATTTAACTTCAATAACATTTTTGTTTGTTATCAGAAAATGTTATATTTTGGTATTGAATTATAGGGGAATGCATACTCTTTTTTTACACAAAACAAATTAAAGTTTATAAATCTAATCAATTTGATTTCGCGGGGTCAAATCAAAGTTGGCATTGTCAATTAGGAGTAAGTAAGCTGTTTTCCTTTTTGAAATGTAACCGTAACTCTAATCATAAGGAATCCCCAATTACTAGCCACTTTAAAATAAACGGATTCTACTGAATGTACATAATTTTAAAGATATCTTTTTACTTCCATTAAGAACTGTTTCTTCCATTGATGTAGTGCCAGATGGAGGTCAGTAGGAATGTGCATGATCCCAAGAAGTACAAGATGAAAGACCAGTCAACATTTAAATTAGCGTTTTTATCCATTTCCTCAAAGAAGCTGATGCTTCTTCCAGCTGCCACAGCTACTCCAATAAATCCATTCACAGCTTTAAAAAAATGTAAAAAAATATATATATTTATAATAAAAAATTGTAGATGACCGATATTGAAAATATTACAAATGACTAGAGAATGTTTCTTTAAAAGAAAATGTCAAGGTTGCTTGAATACGATGAAACTCCGCCCACAAAAGAATTTTTCTATCCTACTTTATGAAGAGGAAGTGTGGGGCGGTGGTTGAGTGGTTAAGCACTTGGCTTCTGAACTTGGGGTCCTGGGTTCGAATCTCGGTGAAGACTGGGATTTGTTGTTTTTTTTAAACTTTAGCATTATCAGAGCGCAAACCCAAAGCATTACAATATGGCAGTGTAGTATGTCAATGCAGTATGTCTCTGTAGTGTGTCAATGCAGTATGTCTCTGTAGTAAGCCCATGCAGATAATCGCTATAGAAATTTATTCAGAATATAAAAAAATCAAATTTAAAAAATATCTATAAGCCATTTTTTAACCAAAATGTCTTAGAAAAAATCGGGTAAAATCTTGGAAGACAACAGCCACTTGCTCCATCAGAAATACGTCAGGTCGTCGCGAAGTGGGCGACTACTATCAATCATGACAATAACAGAGCAGTACAAAAACTCGTTCGTCAGACTCGGTCAGACCATATCAACGCCACTCGTTGATCAGGAAACATGAAAAAAGACCAAGATACTGTGTGTAGTCGCTGAATGAACTCTTTATGTTGTGTTTGTTCTATTTATGTGTATATTTCTGTTGTGTTGTCTTTATATGAGAAAAGAGTCCTTGTAAACTAATTTCCATTACGATCAATAGAGTCTCAATACAGTATTCATGAAAACGAATGGTTAAGATTAAAATACCTGAAAAAACGCCCACCCCTGAAGTCACCCAACACATCAGCTTAGTCGGCGTCCGGCACAGTGCCAAAGAGGTCAGCAGGACGACGAAAAAACTGACCTACGAAAGAGATACTCATCAACCATCTGCTGGCGTCAACCCAAGCTGTTAAGATAAGTCAAGATAAGGTAAGTCAATGTGATGTTTCAGTAACTTACTAGATCGATTGATTCATTATTAAATTTTTTTTTTTAAAGTTTACGCTTTGTGGAAATATATGATGGTGTAATGATGGCCGTTTTTACAAAGCCTTTGTCTAGTTTGTCTAGTGAACAGTTTGTACACATTATTTCCCACACTCCTGATCTTGGATCAAGTTGAAATTTCACATAATTACTTCGTGTACCTGACAAAACAAGAATCAATGTTTAAAAATTACCAATTAGCTAGTTAGCCCTTAATAATTGTTTTTGTTTCAATCAAGGAAAAGACATAGTACTTGACAGATTTGGGGATATAAGCTGAATTAGTCCCTTTATAATTTGTGAAGAGAATTAGGTCGTCCCTAAAATGCTTGAAATTATAAACTATAACACCTGCTATTTTTATAAACACTTCGCCGGCGCAGTATGTAGTGTACATTCATATGGAGGAATTGAAGTCTTCCATGTAATGTTTTAGAGAAACTGGGGTTCTAATGAATATTTTGTGTGCTATCGTGCCAAGTGAATTTTCTACTAATGTTTTTTGTTCATGCCAAATTGTAAAAACTAATTTCCTTACGAATAGTAAAGATTATTTTATTGTAATCACTGAGGTTTTTTTTTTAAAGGCCCGTAGATAGAGAAGTTGAGCTACTTTATAAATAAACAAAATTCAATGTAGTCGCCTTAGGGTTATTATTATTATTATTATTATTATTATTATTATAGGGAAGCGTTGTCGAGAGGCTAAGTGCGCTTGGCTTGGCTGCCTAGAAGGGGGCTCGAGGTTCGACACCCGACTCGGGCAGAGTTGTGTTTACTGAGCGCCTAAAGGCAGCACGGAAAACCAACTCCTAGATACCCCTTCCCCCCCCCCCCCCCCCCCCACTGGTCCACAAAAGAGATTGGACCAAAATCGCTCTGAGAATGCTATAAGCGTGAAAGTATATATAAGTATATATAAAAGCAATGATAATAATTATTATTATTATTGTTACAACAGTTCTTTTTATTCACAAAGCTTATACCAGTGGGAGAAACAGAATTGTAGGGAGATTCCGACAGACAGACGGAGTGAGTTAATAAACGCTTCCTGTGGAAAACAGCCTGTGGTGTGCGTTCTTGTAAAACATATCTGCATAAAATTGTTATGTTATATATTCATAACATTTAAATTAAGAAAGTCCTGGCAAGACCCTTCCTGGCTAAGCTTGGTGTAATCGGCGATGTGGACATAGCCATCATTCTGTGATAATTAAACTCCACGTTCAAGTATATAACTAATTAAACATTCTTCTTGCCTGAATCATCTACAGGCTTTCATGTGATATTTACTTAAGCTAATTGTATTTTAGTTACATATCTTGATCTTAATGGTGAACTTAGTGGTGATCTAGCAATTTGAAATGACAGAAAGTAGAAAGCAAGAGAATGGTAGAAGAGACGCAGTTAAGTAGAGAGAAAAGAAAAAAAAGAGAAGTGACAGTGTTAAATTAGACAATAGCAGAAGTGACAGTGTTAAATTAGACAATAGCAGAAGTGACAGTGTTAAATTAGACAATAGCAGAAGTGACAGTGTTAAATTAGACAATAGCAGAAGTGACAGTGTTAAATTAGACAATAGCAGAAGTGACAGTGTTAAATTAGACAATAGCAGAAGTGACAGTGTTAAATTAGACAATAGCAGAAGTGACAGTGTTAAATTAGACAATAGCAGAAGTGACAGTGTTAAATTAGACAATGGCAAAAGAGACAGTGATAAGTAAAGCAACGAAGAAGAGATAGTGTTAAATTGTAAAATGACAAAAGAGAAATTTGAATCGATAAATGACAGAATAAACAGCCCTAAATAAAGCAAGAAAGACGAGGTGATCTTAAAGTAGAACAAGACAGAAGAGACTGAGTTAAATTTTGGAAATTTCAGACTTTACAGAGTTAAATTGGGCTGCCTGGTCATAAGATGCCTGCCTGGTCATAGGATGGCTGCCGGGTCATAGGATGGCTGCCGGGTCATAGTATGTCTGCCTGGTCATTGGATGGCTGCCTGGTCATAGGATGGCTGCCGGGTCATAGGATGTCTGCCTGGTCATTGGATGGCTGCCTGGTCATATGATGGCTGCTCTGTCATAGGCTGTCTGCCTGGTCATTGGATGGCTGCCGGGTCATAGGATGGCTGCCGGGTCATAGGATGGCTGCCGGGTCATAGTATGTCTGCCTGGTCATTGGATGGCTGCCTGGTCATTGGATGGCTGCCTGGTCATAGGATGGCTGCCTGGTCATAGGATGTCTGCCTGGTCATTGGATGGCTGCCTGGTCATATGATGGCTGCTCTGTCATAGGCTGTCTGCCTGGTCATTGGATGGCTGCCTGGTCATTGGATGGCTGCCTGGTCATAGAATGGCTGCCTGGTCGTGCGGTATGAACGCTGGACTGCCTTTCGGTCGTCTCCATGGCCCCTTGGTTCATACATTACAGTTATGAAATGTGTGAGTGTGTGTGTGTTTTTCTATGGTTACGGTGGGATGAGGATATCAATTGGTTGTGAACAAGCAAGAAAGAAGCGTAGTCGTCAGTGCTCTTCGATAGGAGAAACGACTTCAGAAGGCGAGATTGAAAAGATGTGTCATTGCAGTGAGAGTTTTTTTTCAGAATACCATTTTATATTATTACTAAAGTCTACCACATTCATTTCATTTAATTTCAATTTAAATGTCTTTACATTTTATTAAAAGATGGTGGTACAGACGGCCCCGGAACAATTTATTTAATTTCTTTCAAGTTTACATGTTATTAAAATATGCTGCCTAATCTAACACCGGAACAATTTATTTAATTCCTTTCAATTTTTAATTGTTTAGATATATTACGCCTGCAACGGTTTAGATGTCTACCAGAATTTTGGTGCTACAAGTCAATGACTGTCCAGAACACTTGCCCGCTGCCATCCCCCGTATCTTGCGGGAGGTATGGGCTAGGAAGTAGAATATGTTCAGCTTTTAAAAAAAAAGGCAAAGTTCCCCTTTCAGACTTTGTGGTTTATAGTGGTTTCTGTGGCCTACGGTTAACAAGGGTGTCATGTGGCAGCACAACGACCAACCGCCTTTATCTTTCCCCTAATAATGTCTGGTACACATTAGAGCTGGGTGGACTCAGAGGCGCCCGAACATCTCGAAATAAAAATCCCTTACTTCACAAGGATTCGAACCCCCGTTCTCTGGTTTGGAAGCCAAGCGCTTAACCTCTCAGCCACCGCGCCTCCTTTCTTCAACTTTGACGTAACATAATGATGTATGGAAACGCGACATGAAGCTCTTCAAAATCGACACTAACAATGGGGAATAAGTGGCACTGGGTAGATCCTCGTGAAGAGCGAGCATAAAGGATTGCAATTCCATATACAACAGTAGTAGAAAGAATGGTAAAAGAACAACGGCGCCTGGTGAATACAGATGCCCAACTTGTGACCGCAGCGATGTATTGAGGACTGACCTCTTTAGTCAAACAAAAAGTTGCAAGGAAAGAGATTGTCCCTTGCGACGTAAAATGCCAAAGAAAAGGAACTTTCGAAACATGTCAAACAAATTTTTAAAAACCCAACTAACTAAGAAAGCATCGTATACCCTGTATACAACATTGCCTTTACCTCTGCTATGACCAGTCCTTTCTACAAGATCAGCTAGATTTACACATGTATCTTTTTGTGTGACACACCCTGTCCATATTCCAGTGTGTATTGACTCACGATCTTGAGTCAATGACACTATGTATTTTGAAGCGTAGCCGATAAGGGTCAATAAATAACCTGCAAGAAGAAACAGTACTTCTTTTAGCTTTGGGCGGCATTGAGTTTATCTTATCTAATATATTACAGACGTTTCTTCAAAACAGAATATAATTACGTCCTACGCAATTCAGGTGTCAATCTAGTCATACAAGTTTATTCAATGACTTAAACTTTGCCAATTCGTTGGTTTTCCTGGTTGATTCTGGCAATCCATTCCATTCCTTAATGGTACTTTGGAAGAAGGAGCACTTGTTCCAGCGTATGGAATAAGAAATGTGTCTTGATCTTAGTGTCTTACTGAGGATTTCTTAGTTTTTGTTTTTTTAATTGTGAGTTAAAGTTTAGTGTTTTGTGTATTGATACTACTTTACTTTTTATGCTTCTGTCTTGAAGTGTCTCTAAATTTAGTGATTTTACTAAAGGTGTTACTCTAATCAAATGTGAATACTCGTTCGTTATAAATCTCACTGCTCTAGTTTGTAATAGTTGTAGTTTCTTTATGTTTTCTTGAGTTGGGGGAACCCAAACGGAGGGTTCATATTCTAATATTGGCTAAACAAAGGTAAATGGCATTTTAATTTTATGTTCTTGTTTGATTTAAGAAAATTTCTTTTAATAAACCCTAATGTTTTGCTTATATTAATTTTTAAATAGTTTCATCTATTTACATTAATTCTAATCATTAAAAAATATGCGCCTTGCCAGCATAAATCATTTTGCAAAAAGAGAAAAATTGTTTCGCATTACCTATATTATTCATAAGCGTTACCCACCTGCTACGCCCTTTGATTTTTCTTGGGTTATATATTGTTTATTTTGCCATGGAGACCTCTCTTTTTCCATGTAATAATAAGGCGGACCCCAAGTAAGCAACCCCCAATGCAATTCTTTGACCAGGGATTCCTAGCATCTATTACATGGAAATGGATCAGCCCAGAATTCGAGTATCGCTACGATCTTAAGTTAAAACAATATAGCCTAGGACCAAATCGTCGGAGGTAGCCTGTAGGGAATGTATACTAGTAATATAGATATATGCAAATACAAAAGCAATTCATGCATTTAACTTCTTCTCTCCTAATTAACGATACTCTTATTCATTTGACCCCATTAAATTAAATTAACTTTTGGTTTTATAAACTTGAATTTGTGTTATATAAAAAGAGCATGAATTCTCCTATAACTCTATATCAAAAGTAATGTTTTCTGATTACAAATAAAAATGTTATTGAAGTTTAATCATAACAGTGTAAAATGTACAATTGTCAAAAAGTGACAATCCTTATCTTATCTTATATAATACAGACGTTACTTCAAAAAAGAAGATGATTACGTCCTACGCGTCATGCAATTAGTCATGCATATTAACCAATGACTTAAATTCTGCCAAGTCACTGGTTTTTCTGGCTAGCTCAGGCAACCCATTCCATGCTCTAATAGCACTAGGGAAGAAGGAGTATTTGTACAAATTTGTCCTAGCATATGGGACGAGGAGTGTGCCTTTATTTTTGTGTCTTTCAGAGTATTTTATTAAATTTTGTTTTTGTATTTGAAGATTATGGTTCAGTGTTTTATGTATAATTGCTACTTTACTTTTGAGTCCTTTTAGAACGTGGACACATTTTACGGAGATAAAGGGTTAATCTAATTCGTAGTGTACGTAGTTCATTTCTAATTGAGTCCACGATTTATTTAGTTTAAAATTGTTATAGAAAGGGTAAAATAATTGAAAATATCACTCATATGTGCTTTATCTAAAGTAAATATACGTACCTACTATCTGAACAACTGATACAACAATTCAAAGTTAATATACTTTTTTCCATTCCATTGTGCTTTCTTACTAACAAACAAAAACAGAACCACTAGATCTGCTGTGTATCCTTTTGTGTTAAGAATGTTGTTTACCGTGACCTACAGAAGAATTGAAACTGTTGGCTGGACCAGGAATATTGAGTCACAAAGTTTGGGGAACAAAAAGGGGACGATAACCCAGTAGCCCTACAATAACGTCATGCACAGTTTTTAGCTAAAAAATATTACATTGAAATCGCTGTTGATCATATTTGTTGAAGAAGTCTGGACTTGTGATTGACTTGTTACTGACTTGTGATTAACTTGTGACCGACTTATGACCGACTTGTGACTGACTTATGATTGACTTGTGACAGACTTATCCATTCATAGTTGTTGAAGAAGTTTGGACTTGTTCCTGACTTGTGATTGACTTGTGACTGACTTATGACTGACTTATCCCTTTATAGTTGTTGAAGAAGTCTGGACTTGTGATTGACTTGTGATTGACTTGTGGCTGACTTGTGATTGACTTGTGACTGACTTATGACTGACTTATCCATTCATATTTGTTGAAGAAGTCTGGACTTGTGATTGACTTGTGACTGACTTCAGATTGACTTGTGACTGACCCATGACTTATCCATTCATATTTGTTGAAGAAGTCTGCACTTGTGATTGACTTGTGACTGATTTGTGACTGACTTATGACTGACTTATCCATTCTAGATGTATTTTATACAGACACACTTAACTCTTCCTGCCTATCTCTCTATTTCTGTCTCTCACTTTCTCTCTCTCTCTCTTTCTTTCTCTCTCTCTCTCTCTCTCCACATTCCATCATCAAGAAATAAGACGGCTACATACATCTCAACTCTGCGACTTCTATGTATTTACCAACCAATACTTCACATGAAACAGACGCAATAATCCCAGCATGCTTGCGTCTACTTCCTTTATCTAGTGTTTTTTTTTTTAGATCTAAGCAACAAACACACACACACAAAACATTATATGGGCTTTTCCTCGTTGAGTAGATGATTGTATTAGTTCTCACGACAACGGAAAATAATAACTAAATAATAACATGAACAATAAGTTTTGATCTATAGATGTTCACAGCTAGCCTAATGGTGTATGAACAGTGCGATCCAAAGCTGATTAGTTTTTGTAATATAGTCCTCTTTAGGATTGCTACGGTTGGAGTTGTGTATCTTTAAAATCTCGTTATTTGTTGAAGATTATCATCTTATTATTCACTATACAATAATCTGCATTTTATTACAATTTAGTCATTAATTTGATCCTGCTGTGGTAAAAAGTGCCGAACCAAGAAATCATAATTTTGCCCTACGTGCACTAAAATAACTTTACATATGTGGAGTAGTCTCCCCTTTAGTGCAGATCTCCAGTTTAAGTGTGAATTGATTCTAAACTTCGATTGTAAAAAATGTTTGGAAAATGTTTTACAAGTTTCAGATGTTCCTTCAGAGTTGAAGACAATCTACTTCCCAGACCAAACCTCCCGCAGGACGGATAGGAAAGGCAGCTTCCGAGTCCAGTGTGACAATCGCTCCGTGATCAGCGATCTGCTATAGCAGCCTCTGATTCAAGTTCTTATAAAAATTGAAAGTTTTATTAGTCTATTTTAAATTAAAATTTTTGTAATGATTGTTCTAATTCCCAACATTATAGTGACATGATTGTCACCTGTCACCCGTCACCTATTAATATATTCAATTAAATATAATTTCCATATGACACACATTAAATTAATTACGACTAACTGATTAAATGAGCAGTTGATTTTTTTTTTAAATCTGCAATGAATAACTGTTTAAAAGTAAAAACTTGATTCGCGAAGGGGAAGCTGGTGAAATATCGTGAACAAATATTTTGACCAGACAGAGGAAGTGGCTTGAAATAAGCTCGACAATAATTTGAAAAGCAAATGAGAAGGGAAGATAAAATCGTATATATGAAAGATAGGAAGATAATTTGTGTTTATCTCCCTTTGTGTGAAAGGCCTCCGTTATATTGTTAAAGGTTATTGTTGAACGATATTGTTGTTCTTTTTTTAATGCGTGTGGTTGAAGAGGAGCACTTTTCTTTTTCCCTATAATAATAATAATAATAACTTCTGCAGACCTGCCACATCACCAGAAAATAAAGGGACTACGATGAATTTTATTTCCCCCTAACGAAACTCGACGCTGGCTTCGATAGAGAATGAATACTCGTTCTTTTTACAATAATAATAATCTTTATTGTCCTTAAGGAAATTTGTCTTACAATTTGTGCATTACACCAAACAAAAAAACAATATAACTATAAGAAACCAAAGTGTACATTCACACCAGACTCACTCATAATTTACATATGACAAAGTTTATATCAGATTGTTTCTATTTAATGATTTGATTGCAAGAGGGACAAAAGAGTGTTTGTGTCTGTTTGTCTTTACTATCGATGTCTTGTATCTCTTTTGTGATGGTAAAATCACAAAATCCTGACCCAGAATCTTTTTAAGACTAAGACTAAGACTGATTTATTGATCCTTAGGGAAATTTGTTGTGATTACAAGGACTCTTTTCTCATATAAAGACAACACAACAGAAACAGACACAACATAGAAAGCTCATTCAGCGACTACACACAGGCATCTTGGTCCTATTTATGTTTCCTGATCAACGAGTGGCGTTGATATAGTCTGACCGAGTGAGGTACGAACGAGTTTTTTATCGCTCTGTTCTTATTTTGATTGACATTAGACGCCCACTTCGCGACGACCTGACGTAGTTCTAATGGATGTGTTAAGGTTGTGAGTGTAATTTAATTTTTGATGCTTTTTTAATGTTTTCTAGACGTCGCAACAGTTTAGATGAGGCGTTGCCTTGCCAACAAGTTATTCCGCATGTTAGCAGACTTTGTATAGACGCGCCGTAAAAAGTCTCAAGGATCATCTTGTTTAGTTTAAAGCTATTGAGTTTGTATAGAAAAAAGAGTCGCTGGGCTGTTTTCTTTGTCAGAGTTCCAAGGTGGTCTTCCCATGAAAGCTTGTTGTTGATAATAACGCCTAGATATTTATATGTTCTATAGATATAGTGTTTATTTGCAGTTCATGTATAGTTTGTTTTTTCTTTCTAAAATCTATTATAAGTTCTTTAGTTTTTGTGACATTCAGTTCTAGAAAGTTGTCGGTGCACCAGTTTGTAAACTCTACTATCGAGCTTCGATACTGAGTTTCGTCTCCTGAAATAAGACCGACTATGGCAGTATCATCAGCGAATTTGATGAGTTTAACTGAGTCATAGATGCTTCTTATGTCATTAGTGTAAAGAGTGTACAGTACAGGAGAAAGTATACAACCTTGTGGAGCATCCGTACATAGTACTCGGGTTGACGATTTGGTGTTGTTGACTTTAACATACTGAGGGCGTTGGGTTATAAAGTTTAGAACCCATGCTTGTACGTAAGGGCCCTACATTTAAGTTACTGAGTTTATTTATCATTAGATGTGGTTGTATGATATTGAATGTTGAGGAGAAATCTACAAAGAGGACTCGTGCATATGTTTTGGGTGTTTAAGTGTTGTAGCTTTTTTTTATGGATTTATCTCAAACAGCTGCCCAAATGTTTTTTCTTTTTCCAATGATTTTACCAGCAGCATTTAGGATTCTATGAAGTTTATTTTTTTTATAAACTCCAAGATGGCTATAAAGTCCAATCCTCGTTTGAAAAAGCCGGCCGCATATATAACATGGATAAGTTGGGTCTACTGCAGAAAGGTCTGCGTATTCTCTGATTTCTCTCTGCCCTTTGTTAGCTCTGCGTACTTCCATGCTGGCCCCTCTGTTGTCTTATCATCACTTTCTCTGCCTCTTACTGGTACTGTTCCCGTACTCCAACACACACGCGTCACGGCTTGGGGAGCGATCGAGAGCTAGTGTTTCTCAGCCGAGAATGTCAATATCACACTCTTTGAAGGAGCTCTTAATGATGCCTTAGTAACACTTGTTTAAGTTGTATACTACCAGCCCACTCAAGAGTAATATGCGATAGAAAAGAAATGCAGACTCATTCGAGCCTTGGATTCTATACAATGTTATTTACTGTTATATGATCGTGCCTTTACTAGTATGTGCTACCGCGGTCCCTGATTATCGAGGAAGACAGCTTAAAAATAGGTTATTAAATACTTGAATAATTAATCCGAAATGGGCGCCAACCAGACAGTTTAATGATCTGAAAGGAATAAACTGCAAAGTGACGTGAACTGTTATCGATGTATTATAAGCATATTGTGAAATTATCCCAGTAGATTGCCCCCAAGGCTAATATTGCAGTTATTGGTGCATTGAAACTAAACCAAGGAAATTATCCAAAAGCGAGTATTGCAACTTTTTTTTTACTTTTGAAGTAATCTGAGAAATTTTCTAAGAACATTCCCCAAAAGTCCCGTAGTGATGCGATCTTTGGTCCATGTAAGTGAGCCTATCCTATAATAAATTTTTACCCAGTATCAATAATTATTCCTCTTACATAATAATTTTAAACTATTGAAGCAGACAAAACGATACTTGCTGAAATGCATACATTTATTGGTGAAATAAGTCAGGTTTACACTTGTGCATAATCTGCATTTATGAACAGAATTTAGAACATTTGAATATACATGTTCAAACAATGGAAGACGTAGAGGCCGCCCAAGGTCTCATCTTTAAATGGGGCATTTAAAAAATGTAACAAAATAAAATATGCAATAATAAAAAATGAAAAAAAAAACAACAATAATGAAAATGAGTTTAAATTTCATTATTCTATTTCTTTCTACACAAATATGACAATTTATTTTAGAAATATTAATATTTATCATGGCATTTATACTGAAACTTGAAGAGGGTAGTGGCCCCATCAGAAATAATGCCCAAGGCCTCTACCTACCAAGATCCGGCACTAATAAACTAGTGTAAATATGCTTCAGTCTATCACATTTTTCACAAAGATTTATTAACAATATAGTTTTCCAACCAGGAAAAACGCGATTTCTTCTGTGTTATACTTGTTGTATTGTCGCAAAGTCTTGGTGCCGAACTTTATTCAGACTAAGAGTTACGTACGTTACCGATGAAACCGAGCCTCTGAGGCTTCATGTCCAGTACATTGGAACCGAGCCTCTGAAGCTACATGTCCAGTCCGTTGGAACCGAGTCTCTGTGGCATTGTATCAAGTCCATTTGAACCCAGTCTCGGAGGCTTCATTAAGTACTGTTGTAAGATATTTCTGAGAGGCGTATAGCACCGTGTTAAGTGTCGGGTATGGTCCATGGGCCATAGATTATGCACCACTACCATGTAAAATCTCTCTCAGGACCAAAGCTACAACTTAAAGATGACAGCAGTTTTACCCATAAAGAAGAACTATATTATACGACTGAAACAAATACTGCTGGAAAGGTCAAACCTATTTTCTACCAAAACTGATTATTATATGTGAAGCCTGACATATAGTTCACTGGATGGAATCTAATGTAAACACATTTCACTGGATGGGATCTAATTTAAACACATTTCATTGGCTGGATCTAATGTAAACACATTTCACTGAATGGGATAGAATCTTTACATAGTTCAATGGATGTAATCAAATGTAGACACCTATTTTACTAATGGAATCTAATTTAGACCCATATTTCACTATATGGAATTTAATCTAGACACATATTTCAGTATATAGAATTTAATTTAGACACATATTTCACTAGGAATCTTATCTAGACACATATTTCACTATATATATGGAATTTAATTTCACTAGATGGAATCTAATTTAGACACCTATTTTACTAGATGGAATCTAACTTAGACATACATTTCAATAGATGGAATGTAACCTAGACCCATATTTAACTAGATGGAATGTAACCTAGACACATATTTCACTAGATGGAATGTAACCTAGACACATATTTCACTAGATGGAATGTAACCTAGACACATCTTTCACTAGATGGAATCTAATCTAGACAGACATTTCACTGGTTGGAATATAATATAGACACAAACGGATTAGATCTAACCTAGACACATATTTCACTAAATGAAATTTAATCTAAACCCATTTTTCACAAGATGGATTCTAATCTATACACATATTTTACTATATGAGATCTAACCTGGACACATATTTCACTTGATGGAATGTAACCTAGACACATTTTTCACTAGATGGAATCTAATCTAGACACATATTTCACTAGATGGAATCTAATCAAGACACATATTTCACTAGATGGGATCTAACCTGGGCACATATTTCACAAGATGGAATCTAATCTAGACACATTTATTTCTCTAGTTACATGAATGGCTTGGGTTTTATCTCCATAATAGACTTATATTTTTTCAACGACGACCTGATCTGATTTCTCCGATCCGATAGGATCCTATCTACTCTCCACAGAAACGATCTGATCAGATCCCAGCCGATCCTATCCTATTTTATTTCAAAGAAAGAATCATTTTTAAATTGAAAAAGGCCTTTCATAATTTTTGTTTTTCTTCAATTGCTTCTATTGGCAGTGTTGCCCTTTTTTTGTGGTTCTATTGCAGCGGTTCTCAACCTTTTAGGCTCGGCAACCCTTTTTACAATCCCTCCCCCACTCTGCCGCGACCCCTCCCCCCCCCCACAGACACATACAGCAATAGAAGAATAGACAATAACAATTCATTTTTCGATGGTCTTAGGCGACCCCTGGCAAATCGTTAATCGACCCCCAAAGGGGTCGCGACCCACAGGTTGAGAACCCCTGTTCTATTGCAAGTGATTTGTATTTTCTGCAACGGAATGAATTTAAGAGTTTTACGCTTCTTTCCTATAACAGCACAGTGCACATTGCCTGATGAATGGTTGACTGAAGGAACTTTTCTGCCAGTTTGGGGAATTCACAGACTTCCAGTTTTTGACCAAAAATCTTTTCCTACCATCTTCCACCCATGAAGAGAATGTAAGCTGATAGTAATAATTGACTAATTCTATTTTGGTGAATACTTTCATGAACAAAAAAAAACACAACTTCAATTCAAACTAATCTCAAACTTAATGACTACTTACAAGGGAGGTAGTGTGTAGAAAATTAATTTATTCGTTTACTTCCCTTGCTGAAGTGAAAATCAAACTGATAATTTGAAGAATCTTCCTATATAAGGCTTCGAATTATGCGAATTCCAATGTATTTACATAAAAACCCTAAACCCTAACCCAAATTCTCTAAGTTTCCATTACGACTTGCTCCGTGAATCTAAATAGTGCCAGATGCAGGCTAGGAGGAATATGCACTGTCCTATTATGAACAAAGTAAACGACCAGTCAACACCAAACTTCAAACCCTTAAATGTATCCTCCATAAAACTGCTGCCTTGTCCAGCTGCCACAGCTACTCCAATAATTCCATTCAGAACTGGGAAATACAAAACCAAATTACGTTTTTTTTAAAGCAAACTTTTAGAAGAATGTGTAAAATACCCGAAGATATAAAAAAAGTTACAACACACCATAAAATTAATCACAACAGATACATCACGACTGATGCGTCACAGCAGAAGCAACAGAATACGTCACAACAGACATCACCTAACAGAATACGTCACAACAGATATCTCCCAACAGAATACGTCACAAGAAACACCTCACAATAGAATACTTCACATCAGAAACAACAGAATACGTCACAAAAGACACGTCACAACAGAAAGAAAAGAATACGTCACGACAGTCACAACACAACGGAAACAACAGAATACGTAACAACAGATACCTCACAACATAATACGTCACAACAAAATACATAACATAAAAATTAAAATTTCAGCGAATGCTAGAATACTGCTTCATGGCCGTAACACAAGGTCAAGGCTCTCGAAAACCTTCATTCGGGGAACAGTACCCGGAAAAATAAAAATAGGCATGCAGAGAAAGCGATGGGAAGACAACAAATGACATGGATGGCCTGTCATTGAAAGAGATTCAATTAAAGACAAACATATGGCATGGATGGCCTGTCAGTGAAAGAGATTCTATCAAAGACAAACATATGGCATGGATGGCCTGTCAGTGAAAGAGATTCAATCAAAGACAAACATATGATATGGATGGCCTGTCTGTGAAAGAAATTCAATTAAAGACAAACATATGGCATGGATGGCCTGTCTGTGAAAGAGATTCAATCTAAGACAACATATGGCATGGATGGCCTGTCTGTGAAAGAGATTCAATCTAAGACAACATATGGCATGGATGGCCTGTCAATGAAAGAGATTCAATCAAAGACAAAAGATAGAAAGGAATAGAGAAAGCCTCTCAAGGGACAGGGGAAGGTTAAGAATACAACTCCCACATTAAAAAAATGTGTGTTCTTCGACAGGAATTCTTAAAAAATGCATGGAATCAAGATTTTGTGTGAAATTGGAAGTAATTAATTATTGCATTGAAATATTTGTTTTTCAAATTAGTAGGTCATTGTAGTAATTAAGAATTCCCCCTTTCAGAACTTGTGATTGTGATCTATAGGGCAAACGAGGTAAAGATCTGTATCTGTGTTAACGAGACTGTCAGGTGACACAACGACCAACCGTTTTTATTTTCCCCCAACTATTGTCGGGTACCCATTAGAGTTGGATGGATCCTAACGCCCTCATGATCCCGAAATTGAAAAAGGCTGATCTTCAACAGGATTCGAACCCACTTAGCCACCGCGCCTCCGAAGTAATTAATGTAATGTAATAATTCCCTGCAACATGTCACTATAGTCTGTCAATGCAGTTAGTCACTGGGAGTCATCTCACTATAGTAAATGCGCACAAGAATTATTATATAAAAAGTTTACAATACCCGAGAAGCCGGCCACGATTGAAGTGACCCAACACATATACTTTGTTGGCGTACATCGCAGTGCCGTTGTGGTCAGCAAGATGGTCAGCAACTGACAAATGAAAGAGATGGTCATCATCCCCCTGCTGGCGTCAACCCAAACTGCCAAGTGAAAAAAAAATATATAAATATAAAAAACACTTTCGTGTGAAATCAAAAGAACAGTTTATCAAATGTCACAATTGACTAGAGTAACACCTATAGTAAAATCACTAAATTTAGAAAGCCTTCAGGACAGAAGACATAGAAGTAAAGTAGCAATTATACATAAAACACTGAACCATAATCTTCAAATACAAAAACAAAATTTAATAAAATACTCTGAAAGACACAACTATATGTATGCACATGCGGTCCCATATGCTAGGACAAATGTGTACAAATATTCTGGAGACTGGAAATGTTAATAAATAATGCATCGTCTCTTAATGAGACACATCAGAAGCTTTTATAAAAGGGAGAAACAGAACAATGACATCAACAGAACAATAACATCAACAGAACAATGACATCAACAGAACAATGACATCGACAGAACAATGACATCGACAGAACAATGACATCAACAGAACAATAACATCAACAGAACAATGACATCGACAGAACAATGACATCAACAGAACAATGACATCGACAGAACAATGACATCAACAGAACAATAACATCAACAGAACAATGACATCGACAGAACAATGACATCGACAGAACAATGACATCGACAGAACAATGACATCAACAGAACAATGACATCAACAGAACAATGACATCGACAGAACAGTGACATCAACAGAACAATGAAATTAACAGAACAAAATGAAATCAACAGAACAATCGACAGAACAATGACACCGACAGAACAATAACATCAACAGAACAATGACATCGACAGAACAATGACATCGACAGAACAATGACATCAACAGAACAATGACATCAACAGAATAATGATATCAACAGAACAATGACATCGACAGAACAGTGACATCAACAGAACAATGACATCAACAGAACAAAATGAAATCAACAGAACAATCGACAGAACAATGACACCGACAGAACAATAACATCAACAGAACAATGACATCGACAGAACAATGACATCGACAGAACAATGACATCAACAGAACAATGACATCAACAGAACAATGATATCAACAGAACAATGACATCGACAGAACAGTGACATCAACAGAACAATGACATCAACAGAACAAAATGAAATCAACAGAACAATCGACAGAACAATGACACCGACAGAACAATGACATCAACAGAACAATGACATCAACAGAACAATGACATCAACAGAACAAAATGAAATCAACAGAACAATAGACAGAACAATGACACCGACAGAACAATAACATCAACAGAACAATTACATCAACAGAACAAAATGACATCAACAGAACCATAGACAGAAGAATGACACCGACAGAATAATGACATCGACAGAACAATGACATCAACTAAACAATGACATCTACAGAATGATTACATCGACAGCACCTAACAATCGAAAGTATGTGCAGATCGACTCATGAGAACTGAAAAGTGTAAGACTGTGTTCAAAGGCGTAGCTGAGGGTGGGGAAGGGAGGGCGAGAATTTGAAAATTCCTCCGGGTCCCCACTCCTAACTACGCCACTGACTGTGTTTCATCGCCTAGCATTACCTCTGTTTCCTTTAGTCCGTTCCACAAAGTCAACTACATCAAGACACTGAATCCCATCTTTTGTGTCAAGGCATCCTGTCCAGATTCCTGAGTGGGCCAGCTCACGAGCTTTAGATATAGACACAATGTAATTTGAAGCGTAACCAATAAGTGTCAGCAAGAAACCTGCAAGAGGTAACACAAAGTCATTTAGCTTCTTGTAGTACTGTAGTCATATCTTCTAGTACAGCGACGCCCAAACTACGGCCCGCGGGCCTGACCGGCCTGCGACGTGCTTCTATCCGGCCCGCCAAAGCATTGGAACAAAATGTAAAAATATAAAAAAGATAAAAAATTAGAATGTTGAAAAAATAATTCTCTTTAAGTTAGGATTCTCACTCATTCTTTGATGAATTTATCTTTATGTTTGGTTTTCTAATATTCATAGTCAATATATTTTTTATTGTAAGAACACATTTTTTTCAATGGCGATAAAACTAGACAGCTATTTTTAATTCTTGGAAAATTCCGTTACTGTCTTGAGCTAGCAATGTCCTTGACACCTTGTGTGTACAACACAGAGCATCGTCGTTTTGGGTCGTGTTCTTTTGATGTCAAAGCGATTGGTGCCGTATTGTTTAACGTTTGTGATTTAATGAAATGGGAGGAGCCTCAGAAACGAAAAGTTGGACTCTGAATAAAAACTTTCAGGAAAAGTGGACAGATCTTTTCTTTTTTTCTGGAATATGATAGTAAGCCAACATGTTTGGTGTGTAAAGAAAGTGAGGCTCTTTTTAAAGAACATAACATTAAAAGGCATTATGAAGCCAAACACATAAACACATGTGGTGGCATTCTTGGTTTGAGCCGCGAAGACAAGATTGCCAAGTTACGACTAGAGATTGGGGGATTGACAAGAGTATTTAACAAAAAGAGACAAGAGAATGAGTCTGCGATAAGGGCCAGCTACAGAGCTGCTCACATCTTAAGTAAAACAATGAAGTCTTTTTCCGATGGCGAATGTGTAAAATGGAAAATGATGGAAGAAATGTGTCCTGAAAAGAAGAATGCAGTAGAAGCTGTCAGCCTTTCTCGCATGACAATTATAAGGCGAGTGGAAGATATGGGGGTAAATCTTCATTCACAATTAAAAGACAGAGCAGCAGAATTCGAAAATAAATAAATTAGTTGGAGTAACTACTGATGGCGCTAGAAATATGGTTGGATGTCACAGCGGAATGACAGCAAGAGTTATTTAAAAAGTTGTTCAGTCCAATGGAACTGAATAACTGCGGCTTCACTGCATCATTCACCAACAAAATCTCTAGGAAAGTTTTTGAATCTGTGCCATGTGATGATGATTGTGCTTAACACTGTAAATTTCATCAAATCACAGGCGTTGAATCACAGAACTTTCAAAGATTTTCTGACACAAATAGAGTCCGAATATGAAGACGTTTTATTTCACAGAAAAGTGGGGGGGGGGGGGGGGGGGCTGGTTAAGCCGAGGAAAGGTATTAAAACGTTTTTATTATTTGAGACACGAAATTGAAATTTTAATGACCGATAAATCAAAACAAGTGCCACAAGTGAACGACCCCTCATGGTTGTGGGATTTGGCTATTTTATGCGACATCACATCACATCTAAATGAACTCAACACCAAACTACAAGAGAAAGACAAATTGATTTCGCATGTGCATGCAGACATAAGCCCTTTCCAAACAAAATTGCAACTCTTAATTCAACAGGCGGAAAAGGTGCATCTTGTCCACTTTCCAACCTGTACCACTCTTCAAAATGATAAGCAGCTAAATATGTCTTTCCCAAAAGAAAGAATGATCCAACTTCTGAGGCTCTTGATGTTAAAGATTTGTAGATTTTCAGAATTTAAAAAATGAAATCCGTCTTTTGAAAATCCGTTTGCTGCCGATGTGTCAAGTGCTCTGACGGATCTGCAACTGGAACTGACTGACATACAAAGCCAGACATTCCTGCTTGACAAATTTCAAATGATGCAGACCATTGACTTCTACTCCATATTACCTGCTGAAGCGTTTCCAAATCTTCGAAAACAAGCGCTAAGGATGATCCCAATGTTTTCAAACACTTATTTGTGTGAACAAACTTTCTCAAGGATGAAACGGGCGAAAACCATGTGACGTAATCACCTCACGGATGAACATCTAGATTCAGTGCTCCGAGTTGGTGTTTCATCTATGCAGCCAGATATTCAGAAGGTGGTTTTGGATAAACTTCATGTATCACATTAATTTATGTAAGTAGGTTCATAAATAAAACTATTAAAAATAGCATATTGTATATTTAATATTTTTTTCTCTTTTGTCATATGGCCCGCGACACAAATGCCGAAAATTAAAATGGCCCGCAGACCAAATAAGTTGGGCATCACTGTTCTAGTACACTAACAGAGCCCCATACTTTAACCCTAATTGTATTAATAATCAATAAATTGAAAATCAAGAAATTCCAAAAGTTTTCAACCTAAATTGTTACATTACAAAATTTCATTTCAACCAGAACATTACTACCTCCCGGCACATGATTGCTGGATGCAATTCTTTATGTGACCATTCTTTAAGTGACTAGGCAGACCCAGCTGCGACCTGTATATTTTCCCGTAGCTCATGCAGACAAAGCCGCAAGGTAACGACGAAGTAGTGGGTTTGTGTATCTTGCACAGATTTTAAAAAAAAAATACTTGCGATCGATCACGAAGAAGGCCTTTACCCTAATTTTATAAAACTACGCTAAACGAGGGTGTCATCTTGCCAGCACAACGAAAAGCATTTTTTGTTTGTTTGCCAAATGTATGGTCAGGTTGAAGAGAGATAGGAGTGTTAGAAAAAAAAAAAAGGTAAAAATCTCAGTCTTGACCGGGAGATGACCTCGAGACCAGTCGTTTCTTAATTAAGTCAAGTGCTTAACCACATTTACCTTTTGATTCTAGAACGGATACACTTAATATTACTTTAATTTCAGTTGCGCAGCTAGGGTAGGACAGGGGAGATAATTTGAAATTCCCCCCTGCCCCTGTTTGAGGGGGGGGGGGGAGGCAAATGAGTGCTCGAATTTATTTTTTTTACTTTAAATATTACGCAAAACGCAGGTCCTCCAAAGAGGTCAAGCCCCATACCCGGGCCACCATATGATTGCAAATTCCTAGCTACGCCACAGTGTAACTTTTATAATGAATTAAATCCTGAATTCGTGCAATTATATAAACAACGTATTTATGCATTTACATTATTTTGCATTTATCACCAGAGGGTTATTAATAGAAATAAGTCCTACAGGTTAACTTAATCATCTTTCATTGATAAAATCTGTGGCGAATTTACGGTAGAGCAAGGCCAGGAATATACCATTAAAATGCCCTTCACATTTCAAAATCAAAATTGTTGATAAAACATACACGTATTAATAAAAACTAGAAAAATAAAAAAGAGAAATTACATTAACTCTACAAATACTACTTTTTTTTTCCTTCAAAAATATGGCATTCTTTTAGATTTATCAAGATTATTTAAGGCTAGGGCGTTCACTTACGAAAGTCCGGCACTAGATCTTATTATCCGTTATCCTAAAACGTACCTATTAATTGTACTATGGATACGACAATCCACATTAAAGTCACGCTTTTCAATTCCATTATTTTCTTATAATGTTGAAACGAACCGCTGTAAGCGTTCCTAAGTACACAAACACAAAATCACCGCCAATTATAATTGTAGCGTGTAGTTCCGATTTCCTGAAAAAAATACGCACACACACACACACACACCAGACGATGTAAGATAATTGAGGTTTACAGTATGACTTGAGCTAAAGAGCTTATGATTTCATGCGAGGTTTGATCTTAGCCTATTTGTAAATCCTGTTTTTTTTTATTGAGTGTCAGTAATCTGATGACAATTTTTTTTTTCCCACTAGATCTAGGTGGTATTGGACTTCTATTGACCCCTAACATTTAAATTTCTGTTTGACAACAATAAAATCAAATCTAATAGTTTGATCCCGAAGACGATTGGTCTAGTAAAAAAAAACTTAACTTATTTTAATCTTTTGTCATTTTTTTTAAACATCGGATCTTGTCAGGGCATCCGATTCTGATTTTACTCTAAAACGATTTAATTGTCCAATCACTGTGGGAAGCGTGGTCGAGAGGCAGAGTCAGTGTTTACTGAGCGCCTAAGGGCAGCACGGAAAAACCTTCTCCTAGATACCCCCTCCCCCCCCCCCCTCACTGGTCCACAAATGAGATTGAACCAAAGCGCTCTGAGCATGCTATAAGTATAAAAGAATATATAAAAGCCATAATTTAATTTAATTTTTACTAGTAAATAAAGGCGGCACGATGCCCCGGCGCCACCCTACTGCACCCTCTTGGGGGGGGGGCGCTACATGCAGCCTTTATATATATGTTATGTTCATGGATAACGGGGTGAGGGGGCGCCTTGCTCCGGGCGTACGTTTTCTCAGTACGCCTCTGTCAGATGCCTTCGTGATTTTTTTATGTTGTTTTACTTGTTAATACATGTATAACAAATGTGGACGTCGCAAACCATCTCCAACAAGTATCAAGAGGACGACCAATTACACCAGCCATACTCAAACCACGGCCCGCTGGCCACTTCCTGCTCGTGACTCGTTACTATTCGGCCCTCTTGTCACAGCCTAGTTCTTGTTGTAGGCCTGATAACGCGAATGTCGTGGTGTAGATACCTCTTGTATATACTTTAATATACTTTGTCTTCTTAATTAAATACTTTCACTCGCGCACTAGATTTGCTAGTGCGTGAGAATACTAACATGCTGAACTCTCTGACCACAATATTCAGAATAATTAATAGACTCACTGGTAGCAGACATGGTTTTTATTACATGTAAAATATAATTCATGAAAGATATTGGCAAGTCCAGCCATCAAGAAAAATCCAATGGAATACTTCAGATATCACATATGCTCCAAAAATCAACTTTAATATCTATATATTACTACACTTGTTTGTAAAATGTTGTACATGTTTCGGATGTTCCTTCAGAGTTGAAGATAGTTTACTTCCTATTCCAAACCTCCTGCAGGACGACGGGTGATGGGAGCGGGTAGGGTTTGAACCCTCGACCGTCGATAAATCCGAACGACAGTCCAGCGCGCAAACCGCACGACCAGGCAGCCATCTCTAATTGATTTACTAATTGGATAATTGTGAAAAATTGCAACTCGACCTGAGAATGGAAAGTGGAGGAAACACGTGTAAGAAATTCATCCTAGACAGACAGACAGACGGAGTGAGTTAATCAAAACTTTGTAAAAAGTTCTCCACGTCTTATTATGCACTGTGGGCAGAGGTTTCAAAGGGCAGTAAAAATTTACGGGTGCTTAAATTTCTGGGTTCCTAATTATCCGGTGCCTAAAATTCCAGTACCAAAATTTCCAGACACTTTGAACATATAAGAATGTATTTACCAACAATTCCATTAAATTATTTAGGCATTACTTGTTAAATTAAAAACAAATAATAATAATCATGCATCATATATGGGTCTGGTTTCCTTAGTGAAATCATGGATCTTACTTATCCAGTACAACTTGAGTCTTCCACTAGCGTGATCTTGAAATAGTGTTATTAAGACTAATGATCTAGATTTAGAAACAGTAATAAGTACATCTTCTTTTACCACTGTTTAATATAATAGTCTATTAATCTTATATTATTTTTAAAGGCATATTCCAAAGATTAATGATACATTAAATTAAAATTATAGCTTTTATATAGCGCTACTTTCATGCTTATAGCATGCTCAGAGCGCTTTGGTCCAATCTCAGTTGTGGACCAGTGGGGGGAGGGGTATCTAGGAGATGGTTTTTCCGTGCTGCCTTCGGGCGCTCAGTAAACACAACTCTGCCCGAGTCGGGTGTCGAACTTAGCCTCTCGACCACGATTCCCACGATAAGTGCCGTGATCACATAACCACGCAACCTGCATATTTTGCCACAAGTAATGCTGACAAAGCCGTTATCCATTAGAGGTCTACTTTATGAGTGTGTCATTCGTTGTCTGTGTCTTCTTCTTATCTTATATAATACAGACGTTTCTTGAAAAAAGAAGGTGATTACGTCCTACGCGTCATGCATCTAGTCATGCATGTTAACCAATGATTTAAATTATGCCAAGACAATGGTTTTCCTGGCTAGCTCAGGCAACCTATTCTATGCTCTAATAGCACTAGGGAAGAAGGAGTATTTGTAAAAATTTGTCCTAGCATATGGAACGAGGAATGTGTCTTTATCTTTGTGTCTTTCTGAGTATTTTATTAGATGTCTTATGCAATGGCCCTTCTTTAATTCTCAACTGTATATCCTGCGAACAGGGGCGTAGCTAGAGTGAGGGGGAGGGGGTGGAAATTTGAAAATCCCCCCGTAGACCAACTTGAGGTAAGCCCCCTAATGAGTGTTTGAAATTTTGTTCACATTAAATATTAAATATTACGCAAAATGCATGGGCCCCAAAGAGGTCAAGACCCCTCCCAGGCCCTAAAACGAAGGTAAATTCCTTGCTACTTCGTTACCTGCGACCTCCTGGTTAGATCTTTTGCTATGCAAGGGAGGCCAATCTTGAGTTTCATTCTGCAGAAGATCTAGGAAACATTTAGTTATTATTTTTAGTGGAAGGGTGCAAAGTTTCAAATAGTGGCGACAAGAGGACAAAAAAATTCATAAAGGTGCTGAACGTAAACATAAAGCTAAATTAGAATATAAAGGGGAATAATGAGTTTTACGTAGTAGCCTGCTATGTTGCAAAGGAATAATCGCTGATCTTGTGACTGCACATCGGCAAGACCACTTCAATGTTATGCTGCAAAGCAAAACACTTAAACGGCAGTTCGGATGATTGACGTTGAGATAAACGACGTACTGCTTCAGTGTCAAAACATTTACACAAAGAAATTTACACACACACACAGAGACCTCTGAT